>JABUQX010142130.1:40000-49990 GCA_015478945.1 Trachelipus rathkii
AGTTTTATAATTTTTTTTTCTTATATATAATTTTATTATTCCAATTACTAGTATTTATATTGATTAAATTAATTGCTTGATTAAATTAATTAATTGGTTAAATTAATTAATTGTATTTATTAAATTTGATTTTAATATATATTTATTTTTATTTATTAACGAAAACTAATATATTTTATATCCATATGTTCCGAGGAAATTTCTATCCTTATATATTTTTCTTCAAATCTTGATATAGCAACCTTTCAAGATTTTGATTCGCTGAGCACACCCCCTATATCAAGATCAAGGGACCCGACCAAGGTTGCTTTTTTTTATACCAGCAAAAAAACAAGAAAAAAACAACAAAAAAACTATTTTTTGGTGTGTATGTTTGTTTTTCTAATTAAAAGTAATAAAATAAGTGATCTAAATGAGGGTATATAGCTAATACATCCAAAATATAAATTTGGATAGCAAATAAATAGGATGAAAATATTAGCACCTCAATTTGAAAATATTCTAACATGAAAATACGATAGCAATAATCATAAACTGATAACTTTTAATAATTATTCTTTGAGGAAGAAAATAAGTAAGCATTTTTAGGGATTAGTTTCAAAGCTATATTAAAGAGAGAAGAATTCTTCCAATAGTTTACTTTTCCAAAACTTTTTATATATTACATAATTAAGCACACATTTATCATGTATATATTTTCATAATTTCAATTTGCTTATTTAGAGAAACATTGTGTTAATAGTATGGAAGTTATACTGACAATCAGAGATAAGATCAGAAGATTTAGGGGTTTTTAAATCTTATTGTTAAGAATGAATTCGAAAACTTTAGGATGAACAGTGATTAAAGCTATAGGACGATGGTTAGATTGTTCACTTGGGTCCCGCTTCTTCAGCACATGTTGGATGAATGTACTCTTCCAGCACAAGGGAAAGGTTGAAATTGATAGGCAGTGAGGAAAGAGTTTACCAAGGCAGGGTACAATCTCAAAAGCATAAGTTTTGAGGATCACTGGAGGGGTAACTTCTGCACTCTCTCTCTACTTAGTGTTAAGCTCAAAGCGTGCGGAAATAACATTTTTATGAGTTGAAAGGAGGCGGAGAGGAAGAATAGCTCTAGAACTATCTAGAGTGTAATTAGAGGGAAATGTTTGATCAAACACTTCAGCTTTAGCAGAAGTTGGAGTTGGCATTTTAAAATTGCAAAATGGCAGAGAGAGCGTGAGGTAGGGGAACCTCACAAAGACAAAGGACAAGAATATGTTCGACATTTCCAAGCAGCGCAATATGAGAAAATCAAGTGGCTTGCAGGAAGTGTTAAATTAAATAGACTATTTTGTTGGCCATGTCTTATGTTTGCTAAATACGAAACAGTTTGGTCATAATTGGTTATGTCAATCTGAACAATCTGCACAATGCCATTAAAAACATGAAAAGTCACAATCAAATATTTTAGTGATTTAGTGAAAGACTCTCTTATAAACATACAGTTAGATTCACAACTTCGAGCCAGTGTGGGACAGCACAATGATATGGTGCTTAAATATATATATATACATGGGCGTCGTCAGGGGGGGGCAGCTGCCCCCCCTAGAAGTGTTTACTCTTATAGAGTCTACCTGCGAATTTTTTTGATCCAACGTCCCGTTCCGGGTGGCCGTTAAGTGCGTTTTACGATATATATATATATATATATATATATATATATATATATATATATATATATATATATATATATATATATATATATATATATATATATATATATATATATATATATGAAATGCAATATAGAAAGCTAGTTGCAATCGTCATTTTCTCACATTTCTCTTGCCGATACGAGGTCTTCTCACTCATTTTATATGCTCTTTTAATTTGTTGATAAAAACTGTGTTGTTATTCCATCTATGTTTTTTTAATGTTGATATGTATATATAAATTCTAGATTTTGTGTTCAGCCGGATTCTCAATTCTTTATTAAGTGTTTAAGGTTCAAAGTAGCATTGAAATTATCACTCCGGCCTTACTCTATATAATTCAGCATCGCCTCAGTGTAAAAGTTATTTTCAATTTAATCAGAACATGGATATTAGGAAATTCCTTGGTACGTACGTTTACTTATAATAAAATTTTGTGTATTAACTTCTTAAAAGTAGGAATTTAAAAACACATGATCTTACTTGTCCATTTGAGGTTAGCTTCATTTTAAAAAAAAACTATTTTTCATTACAACACAGAAATTAGTGGTTTTCAACATAGTTTGCTATACTTTTTTTTTCTGTTAACATCTTTGAATGTTAGTAAAATTATTAGCCTATGACCAAATGTGGCAGAGATTTACAGTAGTAGATCCATATATATATATATATATATATATATATATATATATATATATATATATATATATATATATATATATATATATATACTCTTTCTATATATATATACCTATATATATATATATATAACTATATATATATATATATATATATATTGTTCACCAATAAATTTGAAAAGGAAGAACTCATAAAAATGGAAATGGTAGCAGTGAAAACGAAGAAGATACCAATTAGTCAACTAAGACTACACAAGAGCAATCCCTCCTACTTGCATATTTCGCATGATGAAGAACACACACCCAGCACCTCGACGAGTCAAGATATGGGTTCAGATTTCGGAGCTAGCGCTTCAGTAGATGAATCACGAAAATGACATTGGTAGATACGTTGGACATTCGTCTATGATTTCGACTGAGAAAAAGAAACAGTTACTATAAGGTGTTGGATTCCACCTAAGACCTATAATTTTTGGAAGATGCTACCCACTAAAGGAAATTCAATTATGAATGGTTGGAAACATATTCCCCTTGGCTGACATATTCCAGGCGTCTAAAGGGAGCATTTTGCAAGTTTGCATTTTATTTCCACCAAATTAAAGTTCAGTCAGAGGAGTCCTAGGCTCTTTAAAAATAAAGACCTTTTCACTAAATATAAAGATGTTCGTGCGGTTTGGCAAGGGACATACCAAACACAGAGTGGCATAAAACTGCTGTTGAAGCTGCAAAAATTGTTCCTACAGGACAAGCCGGTAAACATCCAAATTAACCAGCATTCTTAGAAAATCATAGAAGAAAATAAAAAAATATTATCCTCAATAATTTCATGGGTGACATTCTGGTACGCACGATTTGCCGCTTCGAGGTAAGCATCATGATGAAGGAGTGTTGCAAGATTTATTGCCGCTTGCGAGCTAGATGCCGGAGATCAGTCATTGAAAAACCATTTTGAAAAGAGGAAGAAAAATGCACATACCAATCAGTTCAGATTCAGAACGATATCATTTCTCTATGTGGTACTGCTATAAAGGAAAGCATCGTTAATAAGGTAAAGGAATCGTACGCGGATAGCTTACTAGCAGATGAAACCGCTGATATTTCTAGAAAGGAACAATTATCACTGGCCAACAAAAAAAAATTTTTTTTTGCTGCCAAGGATATTTTATCGAATTTATAGTATATCGGGTGTGCTGATTTCAGAAATGACATTAGTTTTCCAAGATTGTCTCTAGTTCTTGAGATACAGGGTGTTCCAGATTTGCTCTTATACAAATATCTTTTTTAATGCATATTTTACAGTAATATCGTTTTATTTCTTTTTAAGGGGCTTACCTTTATATATACTTTATTTATATATATATATATATATATACTTTATTTTTTTCTATTTTCAGAACACTATGAGTACTTCACGAAGAGCCTGTTTGAATAACCCCAATGTATTCTGCTACATCTGTGGTGAATATTGCCAGGAGAACCAAAGAAGAAATATTACTAACTTTGTGAAGCAAGCATATCTGGCATACTTTGGAATGAAACTCGGAGACCAAGATAAGTCTTGGGCTCCCCATATGATCTGTAAAACGTGTGTCGAAAATCTACGTCAGTGGAAAAATGGACGAAGAAAAGGTTTAAAATTTGGTGTCCTATGGTATGGCGGGAGCCAAAGAATCACCACATTGACTGTTATTTTTGTTTGGTTAATGTGAAAGGTATCAATCGTTACAAGAAACGTAAATTTGGAATCAGCAAGGCAACCTGTACCACACTCCGACGATGTCCCCATCCCAGTGTTCACTACACTCCAGACCTAGCATTGTCTGATGAAGAAGATATCCAGGATTTGGGGTATTGCACACACTTGCAGATAGTGGTAGTGAATATGAAGAAAGTACTTCTACACAGCAACAGTTCTCCCAGGAAGAGATCAATGATTTAGTACGAGAGTTAAGTCTCTCCAAGCAAGATTCTGAGCTTTTAGCATCTAGACTAAGTGAAAAGAACTGTCTCAAGGCCGAATGTAAAATAACTTTTTTTCGGACAAGAGAGGTAGTACTTCTTCCATATTTCATTGAAGAAGAAGACCTAGTATACTGATATAGGAACTTGCTTGCACTCTACTCCAAATGGGGTTACCTCAAATACCGACCAGAAGATTGGCGATTGTTTATGGATAGCTCAACGAGAAGCTTGAAGTGTGTTTTATTGAACAATGGCAATATTTATGCATCGATTCCAATAGGTCACTCAACAAAACTAAAGAGGAAATATGAAAATATAAGAATGACTTGCAGAAGCTTAGGATATAATGAACACCAGTGGTCCATATGCGTTGATTTGAAGATGGTCAACATCTTACTTGGGCAGCAAAGCGGATATACTAAGTACCCTTGTTTCATATGTTTGTGGGATAGTAGGGCTAAAGAAGACCACTGGGAAAAAGTTGTATGGCCTGCTAGGGAAAATATGACTGTAGGTGCATCAAATATCATTAACGAACCACTGGTTGACAGGGAAAAATTATTTTCCCACCACTCCCACATCAAACTAGGACTGATGAGGCAATTTGTTAGGGCCCTAGACAAAGATGGTGAATGTTTCAAATATATTGCAGATTTTTCCAAGGTTGAGGATGGAGAAACTCAAAGCTGGAATCTTTAGAGGCCCTCAAATTCGCCAAATCATCAAGGATGACAATTTCATAAATTCTATGACTGAGATTGAAGCATCTGCCTGGAAAATTTTATCTTGGTTGTTGAGAACTTTTTGGGCAACCATTAATCTGCCAACTATGGAGAACTCGTACAGAAAATGCTTTCAGACTTCAAAAATTTGGAATGCTAATATGAGCATAAAAGTTCCACTTTCTACATAGTCACTTAGATCGGTTTCAGGATAATCTAGGATGTTATAGTGAGGGACAAGGGGAGGGGTTCCATCAAGATATCAAGGTGATGGAAGAAAGATACCATGGAAGATGGGATACACACATGATGGCAGACTATTGTTGGAGCCTTCAACGTGATTGTCCACATTCTGCACACAGAAGACAATCATATATAGACAGCGATTTGTAACGCATAATTGTGATTTCATTGTACTGAATTAAATGTTTTGACCTATTAGCATTTTATGTATACTTACTCATTAACAATTTGATATATATATCTTTCGTGTTTTTTATTGCAATTCCTAACATAAATTGTTGTTATTAATGTATTTTTGTGACCACCCTGTATCTCAAAAACTAGAGCCAATCTAGGAAAATGGAGGTCATATTCGGAATCAGGGCAACAAGTTACCTATAAAATGACCTTCAAATGTTTTGCCGCAAAATCTTTATTGGCCAGTGAATTATCCATAGGGTTGCGCTATTTCGACAGAGTCCGATGAAGTCAAGAGAATTTGTTGGCTTTACGCCAGAAATGAAGCGCTTGACGCAAAAAGGTAGTGGCGATTTATCGACCGAAGAACTGGATCGAAATTGCGTGGGCTTGGGTTTCTATATTTGTTCTACGTATCTGGCAAAGAAAAGGAGTAAGCAAGCAATAATTGGAAAAAAGTATAAAAAAACCTTGTTCTTTCATTGCTTTCACACAAACAAAATCTAGTAGTAAATGATTTGAACACAAAACCAGAAATACTGTGGGAACTATAAAAGGACATTATTACGTTTTTCGCGAGTCGGTCTTAAGAAGAAAATTAATGTCAAACATCCCAGAAGCTATGCCAGACCAGATGATCCTGAACAACACAAGTGCATCAGAGTGTTTAAGGAGCACTTTGTACGAATGATGCAAGCATTAGAAATCCTTTCCATTGAAGGTAATACCGCCACAAGAAAAAGCGCTTTTCATTTGCATTCAGCGGCATGTAAGTCGTCATTCATCATGGCTATGATAGTGAGATCGCGACGTACTCTGTGATGTTAGAACCAGTTGTAATGCTCTCCAATCCAAGACCTTGGATATCGTCAAAACCTCGTAGCATATTCAACATACTGTGGAAATGGTTAGGAGCCATCGGAAGATGAATAAAAAATCACCAATGAAATGTTAAAAGAAACTAATCAAATCGCTGAGCAACTGGGACTTGATCTGAATATACCATGGATATTTGGTAGGCAGCAGCACCGCGCAGTAGCCATCCAGCAACAAATCCACGGAGTTCTGGAGAAGATCCTTAATAACTCCGTATCTGGATTCTATAACCTCTTCTTTGGAATTACGGTTTTCTTCTGAAAATACACCTGATTATGCATTGACATATCTACATCCTTTCCACATGCTACTCATAACAATCGATGAGTTAAAGGAAAAGACAGCTTCATTTTATAGTTTTTACCACTTAGAAGGCATAGAAGAAGAGCTAGAACTTTGATACAAAATTTGGAAGGACAAGAAACTGAGTAGTGAAGAACTAAAAATCTTGTTATCTCCCAAGTCTTAAAGGAGACTGAACCTTTCTTTCCGTCGACGAAAAAGGCTTTGATGATACTACTCGCCTAGCCATGCACCACCAGTACAGTAGAGCACTCTTTCAGTACTCTGCGAAGGATCAAGACTTGGCTGCGAAGTACCATGGAAGATGACAGGTTAAACGGACTAGCTGGTGAGTGTACACAGAAAATTTGTTTTGACCAATTATGATTATTTTATTAAAAAAAAGTAGTTGATAAATTTGCGTTGAGCCCAAGGAAATTACTTTTTTAATAATATCAATTTTGCAACTGTTCTATATTGTGAATTTTCCATCATTGCATATTGTATTTGATATTCTATTGTTTTAATAAAATAATTTTTTTTAAATATTAATCATTTAATTATCCATACAAAAGTTTCTAAATTTTATACATTCTTTCTTTTATTTATATATATATATATATATATATATATATATATATATATATATATATATATATATATATATATATATATATATATATATATATATATATATATACATATAAGTATATATATATATATATATATATATATATATATATATATATATATATAAAAGCCTATAAAATTTTAGCTGCCCCTGGCTTGGAATTTGGCTGACCTTATGTATATATATATAATATGTAATATATATATATATATATATATATATATATATATATATATATATATATATATATATATATATATATATATATACAAATATAAACCAGGAATTAATACTTACACCTCTCTTGTATATATATATATATATATATATATATATATATATATATATATAATATATACATAAATAAGACAAAATTGCCAAATTTGTCTAACAAGAACAAGAAAAAAAATAATAATATATATATATATATATATATATATATATATATGTTATAATAATATATATATATATATATATATATATATGTATATATATATAATATCATATATAATAATATATATATATATAATAATAATAATAATATAATATACGTAATAATAATATAATAATAATAATAATAACATATATATAATAATAATATATAATAATATAATATGATCTATGTATAATAATAATATATATATATATTTATATATATGTAATAATAATATGTATATATATATATAATAATAATAATAATATAATATATATATATATATATATATATATATATGTATATATGTATATATTTATATATGTATATATGTAAATATGTATAATGTGTGTATGTATATATGTATATATGTGTGTATATATATAATTTATATATATATATATAATATATATATATTCTTCTATATAATATATATGTAATAATAATAATAATATTTAATAATAATAATAATAATAATAATATGTATAATAATATATATAATAATATATATAATAATATAATATAATATGTATAACTAAATAACTTCAATAATAATAATAATATAATAATATAATATATATGTTTAATAATAATAATATATATATGTAACAATATATATCAATATAGCTATATCGCTAATAATAATAATATGTATATATATATATATACTATATATATATATATATATATATATATATATATATTAAAGTTTGAAGACATAATAAGCGTATGAAGAAAACGATGCATTGACCTTCTGTTACGAACAACTTTCCTTCTTCTCCTCCTCTCAAGAGTTTCTCTCCCCACTTTCAATGGAGCGAAAAGTTAAGCCTCTCCTAATCCACATCTTTAATGTAGCTGTCATCATCGTTGCTTCTTCGACCGAATGCGAAGCCTTTCCTCTTAGATTTCATGAAGGGTCTAACCAGTCGTAAATAAGGAAGAAACACGAAAAAGGCTCTTATGAACTGTTTCCTTCTTCCCTCTTCTCGTTTTCCTTTACGTAATATATATATATATATATATATATATATATATATATATATATATATATATATATATATATATATATATATATATATATATATATATATATATATATATATATATATATATATCATTCTCACCACATAAACCTCAATCCCGAGATCGGAAAACAACCTCAATCCTGAGGTAGGAAATTGGTCAGGGAAAGTATATGTATGGTTTCTGGCCAAAGGTGGTATATATTATTTAAGTGCAAGGATATTTTGACCCGATAGGCCTGGCTGAGCAACTTAATCGGATTGCTTGCCACGGCGATCGTGGTTTGCATCTTAATAAACGGCCTTTCCAATGGTGACTGGAAGAGTGATTTTTATGTGAAGATTGTTCTGTTGTATATATTGGCTATGTTGGTAGTGGTGTGTGTGTGTATTGAGATTAGTGTAATACACTAGTGCCGTAATCTGCAATACGTAAATATTAGAAAATCTCCTTCTGACGACAATTTTTTGTCCGTTCACGTAGCCGAAGGAGGATCCGAACCCATAACTGAGGAGGAAATATATATATATATATATATATATATATATATATATATATATATATATATATATATATATATATATATATATATATATATATATATATATATATATATATATATATATATATTTAAGTGACAGGATCTCTATTCTTGAGACGGAATTTAACCATGACTTAAACAACCAAGACAAACCTAAACATTTCAATTCTTTGTCGACTAGTTTCGACTGATTTAATCTTCTATCAAAAGCTTAGAGCACAATAAATAATATACAATATACAATATACAAAATATAATATACAAAACATCAAATGGAAAGAATATTATATAAACGTTATATATCAATAAATAAGTAAATGAAAATTATTATGCAGAAATATAGCATAAAAAGTACTACCAAAGTCAAAATTTTACTTCGGTATTAAAGGTATTTCCGAATGTAAGTTTTCCTTCCATTTGGAGTATGCTGGCCATAATATAAGGATTCTAAGGAATAGATGGCAGACTCATGCTCTGTGTCTAAAATTATGAATTTTGAACCTTGTTTAGGATTATTCCTTTAATAAGATTGATTATTATTAACGGCCAAATATAAGGGATTTTTTTTATATATAGAATTAAAACCCCACTGCTCACGGTAGAGCATAGACTCTCAAACCTATTTCGTCTACCGCCCACTTTGAAAATCAATTATTTTCAACGCCCCAGATCTTTTTTACTTTAACAAAACTTAAAAACCACAATGTCATATATATATATATATATATATATATATATATATATATACTATAATATATATATA
>JABUQX010142131.1:5000-12500 GCA_015478945.1 Trachelipus rathkii
TGATTACTTTAAGCCATTTCATGAATTTCTTATAAAATTTCTACAAACTATCTCTTAGAAAAACCTGTAGAGGGATTTAATGTCAGAACTGACATTCTTTAAATTTTGAGGTGAGCAATTCATTCTTTGTAACATTCCATTCCACAAATAAGTTATGAACAAGTCGAAGTCAAATAAAAATCTAATGCTCGTATCAGAATTATCCCTCCCATCATTGACAGTTAACATGAGAAATAAGTTTGGTTTGTCCACTACTTTGTTAAAGTTCAAGGTGTGACAATAATTCTGTTAAACTCTTTCCTTTCCACCTCTGGGTTCCTCCGGACACCTTTTTATCTCTATATCCTGACTTAACTCTTCAAGCCTTGCCTAGGGAAAGGTCCCCGTGTACCGTGAGGAAACTTCGGTGCTGCTACCTGGCCAGACTTGCTGTCGTCGTATTTCATTGCTGCTTTAGTGAACTTAACAAATACTTTAATGTACTTAACAAATAACCGAAGTACTTTTCTCTGTTATTGAGGCATACATTCCATATTCTTTTCCATCAACCTAAGCTAACAAACCATGTTTTAACTGTTTTTCTCATGATATTCCCCGATGGGACTCTTCTTTTTGGGATTACCGTTTTCTCATGATATTCCCCGATGGGATTCTTCTTTTAGGGATTACCCCCCATCTTCAAACTAAGGAAAGTCGTGTAACTTACACTTGATCCCTAAATCATGCAAAATCTATTTTCCGCAATGCTATGAAAACTATTTTCTCTGTAGAAAATGCAATGGTCTTTCTGATTCCTCTTCCTCAGGCTCCTTCTGGCATCTTGAGGAAAAATGTGAGCTCTAACTTTGTTTCTTCCTATTTCCCTTAACTAGTATTATTCGAAGAAACAGCTGCAGTTTTACCTTCTGTTAATGATGAAACTTTCGCTGAAACTTATGCCACTAAATCCACCTGATACGATTTTGGAACAATTCCTTTTTCTCCATTCTTCTAACTCATTCATATCTAGAATTGTAATTTCTTCGAACAGTGGCAATTATTTATGTACTAAGAAGGCGCATGGTCCTGATGGTAACCCTCCAGTGGCTCTCGAACTTGAATCCAGCCTTGGTAAACTATTTCTTCTCTGTCTTTCCACTTAGACCTTCCCTTTCTGCTAAAACGTCAGCTTATTCAGTCCGTACCAAAAAATGAGCCTCTCTCAATCCTCTTACTATAGTCCTATCATTTTAACATTCTTTCTTTCAAATATATTCAAATCTATCATTAACAGGAAAATTTAGAAACATCTCAGTTCCTCTATTCTTATCTCTGATTTCCAGTATGACTTTCGGAAGGAGCGCTGAGACTGAGGATCAGAGACAGAAACTCCTCGAAATGAAGGATTCAAGAACAAAAATATCGGGCAGAATGAAGGGAGAGAGAGAAGTGAAAGAAAGAAGTCTACTGCAGTTACGAAAAAGAAGAGAAAACATCGGGGCCATATGATGATCTTGAGGCCTTCAGTACGAATAGGTTTTGTATTTTGAGATAGAACTTTGATTTTCTCTCTCTCTCTCTCTCTCTCTCTCTCTCTCTCTCTCTCTCTCTCTCTCTCTCTCTCTCTCTCTCTCTCTCTCTCTCTCTCTCTCTCTCTCTCTCTCTCTCTCTCTCTTCTGAGATCAAAGAACATAAGAAGTTTAAATAAAAGACTTTCTCCGAACAGGAATGAGGATGAGACTTAAAGTTTAAGCTCGAGTTCGAAATCAGAAGTAGTAACAAATAATTTGAATAAACTATTATTTTTTTCATATTTTCCCCACCCTCTTTCCCAATTCTCGTTAATATAGAAGTTGTAGGTGTGTTAGGGTGTACTGTGTGCACTCGTATGTATGTGTGTGTGTGTTTAAATACGTGTTTGCAAGTCTATGAAAACTGGTTTTACTCAAAATGACGCAGCACAATTCTAATTTAATTCAGTATTAGCAAATTTACTCTTTTAGCATGCTTAATAATAATAATAATAATTATAATAATAATAATAATAATAATAATAATAATAATAATAATAATAATAATAATAATAATAATAATAATAATAATAATAATAATAATAATAATATTTAATAAATATTATGATTATTATTATTTTTATTGAGCTTAGTGTAGATGAAACTAAAGAATAATAATAATAATAATAATAATAAATAATAATAATAATTAATAATAAATTTTATGATGATTATTATTATTTTTAATTGAAGCTTGCTGTAGATGAAACTTGTGAAGGAATGGAGGAGAGTTTTCGTTCAAAGAAATGGAGGAAAGCGTCTGGTTACTAAGATCGGAAATCGTTGGAGAATCAAGGTCAATTGCAGGTATTTCTCTTTCTTTCTTTATTCTTTTCCTTTTTTTCATTTCTTTCCCTTTTTCTTTTCTTTCTTTACCTCAAAGTTTTCTGCAGGAAATTCCCCCAGCTTATAGCAAGGGAACATTTTCGTTTCGACACTAAGGTGCTGCTAATTGGTCGTTCTTCTTTGATTCATGGATATTTATTACATCATTAGATGATCCTCAGAGTGAGCAGACGCATAAACAGGAAGCGGTTTTCTCTGGCATGGAGGGTACATATTATGCTGCTAGCAAACTCCAACTTCCCTAACCTTGCTTGCTCTCCTGGATATTCTCCCGGGGAATCCACCTACAAGAAATACCCTCGTCTCGGCAAATATAGAGGGAATATGGTGGCCCAAAATATCATTTAAAACAATCTTTTTACCGATATTACAGTTAATCCCCCTATACTACTCGTCTTTAACACCAAACCCAGCAAAGCAACTTACCTTTTCCTGGAATGGTGTAACTAAAAAAATATTCTCACTCAGGGATTCTAAAACCCTCTTTCTCTTTTAAAAGAAAATGTAATGATCTTTCTGATTCCTCTTCCTCCACGCTCTTTCCGTTCCGACATTTGCCAAAAAGAAATGTAAACTCTGACTTTGCATCTTCTCTGTTCCCCTCCTCTAGTTTACTCTAGCTGATTCTTTATAAACCTTTAACTCTAATTCAATGAAAAGTGGATGTTGAGCTAATTCTTCTCCGCCCCATCAATTCATGCTTAACGTTTTTGCACTCTCTCTGGGCTTAACACTGGGTGACGTTAAGTCTTGATGGTATCCCTCATTATTAGTTTTAAAAATTGTGCTTTGTACCCAGACTTGGTAATCTGTTTCGTCCATTCCTTTCCACTTTCACCTTTCCTCGCTACTAAAAGCGAACACTCATTCAACCTGTGCCGAACAGAAGGGAACCTAAACTCTGCCAACTTCTGTTGTCCTATTGCTATAACTCGTTTTCTTAAGTTTTGAATCACACTTAACAGGAATGTTTTTACAAGTAGCTTAATTCTTCAAGCTTATCTCTAGTGGCCAAATGTGAGCTTTCATGGAACGCTCGTCTGATTCTCTCTCTCTCTCTCTCTCTCTCTCTCTCTCTCTCTCTCTCTCTCTCTCTCTCTCTCTCTCTCTCTCTCTCTCTCTCTCTCTCTTCGTTTCATAATTGGTGTGGCGCGCTGGCGCATCAGAAAGCTTTCTTTAGATTCTCTTAGTAAGTTTAAATATCTAAACTTCCCTCTTTCCAACAGCTAGCTGTTCAGCTGTAACCATTCTGGTCTTCTTCCATTGGTCAGCTCTATTCCAGTCGTTGTAATACGTTACCGTTCATTCTTAAAATCTATCATTGTACTATTCCTCCCGGGGGGGGTTCTCACTCTTTTACCCTTCTTCTTCTTTACTACTTTCTATTTTTCCAGCTTAGTGTATTGGTTCAAGTTGGTCATTGATTAACTGTGATTTTGATTAAAAAGTTCTTAAACTCTGAGGGTTCCAGTTTGTGCCTCTTTCCTTTCCACAGCGATATATATATATATATATATATATATATATATATATATATATATATATATATATATCTTTAAATATATATATAAATATATATATATATCTATATATATATATATATATATATATATATATATATATATACAAAGTTTTTTTTTATTATTGTCATCCTACTGTTCCGAACTTAATTTACATGATATCTTGGTATATTTTTATTTGTCGTTTTTTTCTTTTTCTTGTGTTGAAAATATGATTCGTACGTCCCCTTAACATAACTTTTCTGAACTTAGAAATTTTTTTGAACTTAGAAAATTTTCAGTCTCAAAATGTGTGGGTCGCTGTCTACAGTATTACCTATATATATATATATATATATATATATATATATATATATATATATATATATATATATATATATATATATATATATATATATATATATATATATATATATATATATATATATATATACTATACTATATATATATATATATATATATATAACTATATATATATATATATATAATAACCTATATAATAATAACATACTCTTCTTCTATCTATATATATATATATACTATATATATATATATATATATATATGTATTTGTCTTTCTGTGCGATATAAGATGCTCTTAATTACAATTTAGACCAATTATAAGTCACCATATCCGTTCAATAAATTTTAAAAATATTGTTTTAATTGTGAAAATCTTGGTATTCTTCCTCCTCCAGTCCCCTCCAACAATTATGCCTAACGTTAATACCCCTCTAAGCAGCATTATGCAAGCAGAGCTGGTGCGACGTTAAACCATTTACGGTTCTTAAAACTTGTTTTACAGAGCTTGTTCCCAGCTTTGGCAAGTGTTTCTTTCTTTTTTTCCTCTTCGACCTTTCTACCTCTTGGAAGCGTGTGTTCTCTCGTTTAATCTGTTTCTAAAAAGGAAAACCTCTCAACCATGCTTTCTTGTCCTATCAGCTTTGTAACATCTGTTCATTCCATGGTTTTCAGATCTACCTTTAATTGAAAGATTGTATCTTAAAATCTTCAAATGTTATCTCTGATTGCCAGTATGGCTTTCACGGAACTCTTTTGTTGGGGATCTCTTGATAATGACAACTGCGTAATATTTTACATAAATGTCGTAATAATGATATAAACGTTTCGTAATGGGGCTTACATAATATTACTGTCATTGGTGATGTAATATTGAGGACTAATTTACCGAATATCTTTGAAAATTCTTTTGTAAATTTCTCTGCTTTAGTTTATTAAATGTTTTTAAAAAAGACTCGTCAAGAAGCCATCTCAGAAGTTTCTTCACTTGGTATTAAAATTTGGGATCTTCAAATATAATCAAACAAATACCAATCTAATTAGCAAGAGCAAAAATTTGAAAAATTCTTTGAAATACACAGTGAAATAAATATTGAAAAGGACGGGATTCATTTCGCTCGTATTGTTAGTAATTTCAACCTGGGATTGGATATCAGAGCATTTTGTGAAATGTTAAAGATATTATATAAATTGTATAAATGTAAAAACAATATCTTTCACTGGCAATGTAAATACAGTATAAAAATTTATATCCGATTTCTCGCAGGGAATATTGGACGTCGAGACGTTTCTGGCTTTAATTCTGCACATATACACTCATTATAGCAGCAGAGAGGTATTTTACGCTTATTTAAATTTCTCAACACGGGTCTTTTTTCGTTCTTTCTCTTATTTAAATTTTCATGTTTTAATATAAACAGTTAAGTATTTTCAGCCTAATAATATAATAATATATGTATATATATATACCTATATATCATATATAATATATATATGTATAAAAAATACATCCCTAATATATATATAATATATATATATAACTAATAATATATAATAATATATATATATATAATAATATATATAATAATAATAATAATAATATATATATAATAATAATATACTAATATATATATAATAATAATATGTATAACTCTATAATAATAATATAATATATATATATATATATATATATCTTGTATGCTTCATTGATGAACGTAGCTATGTACAGATCGCAACGGCTGGGTATGAAACTAGTTTGTCTGTATATATAATATATATATATATATATATAATAATATAATAATATATATTCTATATATATATATATGTAATATATATATATTAATAATATATATATGTATAATATATATATGTAATATAATAATAATAATAATAATATATATATGTATATATATATATAACATATATATATATATATATATATATATATATATATATATATATTTATATATATATGAGGAATAAGAAATAGGAAGTGAAGACAATTATCAAAGATTAAGGAATTCAAGGATAAAAGGAAAAATCTAAGACGGAAATTTTTAAAGGAAAAAATATTCTTTGAGTAAATATAATTTTTTTTCTTTTTATTAAATAAGAAGAGTCAAAATTACTGACCTTCAATTATTGACATCTGAAAATTCTATGCTTTGACTTTGGCGACTCTGAGAACACCTTCAGTTCTGTTTGAAGAAAGCTAAAACCGATTCTTAGAGGACCTTCCAATGTTAAGAAAAGCAAGGAGTGAAATTACCCCGTTTTTTTTTTTTTTTTTTTTTAAATCTGTACAGCCAGGTTAAGCTTGCAATGGATTGCAGACATTTCTTCTCATCTGATACTGTAGTCAAAAATTTTTCTTAAAAAAATGTTATGATAAACTATTTTTCTCTCTAAACTATATCAGGTAAATATGTGATCCTTGACTTTAGCAACATTTTTAATTTTCATGTTTCAATTTGGGATTTCTCGAACTCCATTATGGTTTAAGGTTTATCTTCAGTCTATTCAATTAATCTACACTCTTATCAATCTATTAGTTATCTAATTCCTTGCCTATATAAACTCCTTAATGAGCCTATTTATCTTCTCTTTCTTTAAAATCATCATTTCTAGATCAGTTCTATTTCACCACCTCAGCGGCTTTCTCTAGTTCAGAGGATTCGGCTAATGAACAATTTCTCTAACAAAATGGATCAGTTGCTCAGTAATGTTCTATCCCCTTCCCCCCTTTCTGTCTGTCATTAATGACCATCAGTCTATCGTTTCACCAACTATCCATCCACACTTCTGCCGATTACTTTAACATTCATTACTCTTTTCATTTTGAAAATCATCCTATTCAACTGCAAGTGGACGTGTTGAATACGTTATAAACAACTAACTGTTGGCTTTTTCATTTCTAATTGAATGGTTCTGAAAAAATATTTCTTTACACTTCAAAAAACCATAAGTTCTTCATATGACTCGACGGTCATGCTTAATATTACACCATCCAAATTTTCTTCTGTCCTTAATATTTTTTTCCTTGAAGTATTATATGGTGTCTATTACTAATGTGCTTGTTAAAGGTTAGGCGTTGTGCAAAGCCATTCAGAATTTCATCTATAATTGGTTCTCTTTAGCTTTCCCCTTCTCACTACACTCTCAATCTCTTTCAAGCCCGTCAATTTTGTTGCTTCTCTATTCTTTCACTATTTAAATAAACTTAATTTTGAAGTTTTAGATAACACATCCAACTTTGACTTTACTTTTTATACAGTCATAACT
>JABUQX010142131.1:25000-30000 GCA_015478945.1 Trachelipus rathkii
CCTATGGAAACTGGAAGTATCCGACTAAGATGTCTTTAGTTATTCGTGTTTGTAATTGAATTTAAGAGCGCAAAGTTAGATTTAAGGAATAACAATTTTCTGCATTTTTAATGTTAATCTTAACCTTTTCTCATGTAATTTAATCCCACACAGTATTGAAAAGCTGTTCGCTTGAGTATGCTACTAGATGGACATGACGATATCTTTGCTCCATCATCTTCAACTCTTTGAAGTTATGTTTCGTTCTCTCTCCACCACATTGAGGATCATCTTGGAATCAGTCTTTTTTCTTTTGATGTTGCTATTTTATCAAAAACCTTTCATTAAAGCTCCTACTTTTTGTGTCATCCATCACTACTAGATGTTAAATGAGCATTCGTGGTTTTTAAACAGTTTTAGCTTGGATGTTGAAGGTTGCTTTATTTCTGCAGTTTAAATTCTTTGAGGATGTCTGTTAATAGATATATCTTTTCCATATTCTGAAGAAAGTTCCTTACATTGTTTTGTTATTTCTTCCTGAACTTCCTTCAAAACATAAGAAGTTGTAAAAAATTTCCCTTTATATCGAGCATCTAGATACGTTGCGATGGAATACAAGAAATTTCTTTCCAAATTATCAAATCTTCGAGTTAACTCCGAATTTATTGTTTGTACAGCTGATTTAATTCCCTCTTCAGCCTCGAAATCTGAGGTCTGGTGAAGAATTTTTAACGACACAATAAAAGGATTACTTTTGATATAGAGGACGAATAAGCTACTTTTAGTAATCTTCAAATATCTCCAATAGGGTAATACATTTTTCAATTAGTATAAAATCAGAACTAGTAAGTTGTCTTATCTTAGAAGTATTTGAGGAGTAAAGACAAACCGAATCCTTGTTTTTCATATAATAAGAAAGTTTTGATAGCATAAGAGTATTTTTAAAAAGATAACTTCCTGACAACCTCATTTGCGGTCGTGAAGACCAGTGACAACCGTGACAGTTGCGGTTGTAGTGCAAGTTCTGTAGACCAGTGATAACCTCAGTTGCGATTTTGCGATTTGTCAAATATCATAGTTGCTCCCGCATGACACAGTTGCGGTTATTCGATCCATCACTAAAGCCTCTTATATATATATGTAATAACCAATAACCTTAACAATATGTATGTATATATATACCTCCTGCTCATATCTTTCTCCTCTTTCATATCCATTCCATTCGAACACCCACACGATGACGTTGAAGAGCGAAGCGCAAAATATCTTAAAGAAAGTCAGTGTAAGGGCTTAAATTTTCGTATAATATTAATAGAAGTTTTGAAAAGAGTCTTTTTCATGCTGGCTTTGGAGGGAAGGGGTTGGAAAGAAAAAGGGGGAATTGGTGAAGGTTCGTTGAAGAGAGTAGGTTGAGCGATTTTCATGGACATCAAAATTGTTTCACTGGAATAAGGAAAAATATTCCCCCCCATTTTAATTTCAAGTTTATTTACAATTTTTTATAATAATTTAAATTTATCGATTAATAAGTTAACAATTGTATTTGAATTGTTTTGAATTTAAAATTATATTTAAGTTTGATGTAATGATTCAGAAATATAACGGTTTATGTCCTCAAAATCGTAAATGTTGATTCAATCTTTGTAAATTTTACCACCACTAGCGTGTCGGGGTTCAGGTACCAGTATCGTAACTCCCGTCGAAAAATGTTCATGTGTCATGCATTTGTATCGTGGGGTTCCGATGGATTTTATTACCTTTTTCCAATTAAAAACATTTCTGGCACAAAAAACTTTGAAAGTCGAATTTTTTTTGAGAGACCAACCCTAAATTAGTTTTTAATTCTCATATTCTTAGTTTTCAGTAAGTTTCATTTGCAATGAATTGAATGTCAGGATTAATAAGATCACAATATATATATAACATATATATAGCAATAACTATATATATATATATATATATATATATACCTATATATATATATATGCTCTTTATATATATATATATATATATTGATGAATGATGAGTGGAAGCTAACGCTGGCATTTTAACTTGTAACAAAGCCTATTCTCAATGAGTCAGATTTGTTTCTTATATTTCAGACTACCAGAATTTTAGTTCTTTTGTATTATTGAGTATTAATAAATATAATAAATCGTGATAATATAATAAAGATTAACAGCTTTATTAAAATAAGTGAATGAGAAACAAAAATAACACCAAAGAGCAACAAATTATTTAGAAAGAAATCGAAGAAGATAGATGAAGATAAAATTGAGATTAAAAATATGTTATTCACAGAAAGGTGATATCTTTCATATGTATATAATATATAATAATATATATATATATATATATATATATATATATATATATATATATATATATATATATATACTATATATATATATATATATATATATATATATATAACTATATATATATATTTATATATATATATATATATATATATATATATATAATATATATATATATATATATATATATATATATATATATATAACAAATATATATATATATAATATATATAATAATAATATAAATAAATTTGTAGAAACTGTACTGTGACTACCGAGGTGCACCTAACCTAACCTAACCTAACCTAACCTAGCAACCTAAATTAATTTTCATTATTATACCAGTTTGTGATCAGGAAACTTAGGAGGTTCAGGTTGTACGCTAGCCTTATAGTGTTGGCTATATCCTCACTGGTCACAATTGCCAGTTTCACCACAAATTTGCCATAATATATATATATATATACACATGTATATATATATATATATATAATATATATATATATATTAATAATATATATATATATAATAATATAATATATATATATATATGTATATATATATATATAGAAAAATTCTTAAATCTAAGCTTAGGCTTAATAAAATTCTCTTATCTTAGTCTACACACTTTAATTTGAACATTACAAACTCAATTCCTTTCTCATTACTTTATTTATACTTTCTATGCTGTGTTGTATTCATTTGATTCCATATAAGAAAATACTTAAGACTCAGATCATCTCGCAGCATCATTTAAGTTAACATTCTTACTGTAACTGTACTTATTATTTATTTATATAATTTATTATATAAACTATTTTTCATATATCTAACTACCAGAAATTAGAAGATAAAATATATATATATATATATATATATATATATATATATATATATATATATATATATATATATATATATATAATATATATATATATTTATATATATATATATATACTATATATATACTATATATATATATATATATTCTGTGTACTCCCGACCCATGAGTGGTTGTGATATTGAAATATAAATAAATTTATTACATTTACCTTATTTACTGGAGATTATAAATTATTTATATACACTTCTAATTTTTTCCTCTTTCATCAAAACACGCGGTCCTTTTTCAAATATCTAATAATTTTACAATTTATTAATACAGCATTTAATTCAGATAAATAGTAAAAAGTATTACCTTAATTAGAAAATGCAGCTTCGCAAGAATCTTGTAAAAAAATTTAAGTTTTATATTCAAAATTATCTTATTATCTGCGTATATTTATTTTGAAATAAGATGTTTGGAAGATGTGCTCTGCTGTCATTTAATTTGTCATATGTTTTAAATATTATTGAGGCTGTTCAATTACCCTACATAGTTTTACTAGTTCTTATATAATTTGCACAAAGGTTATACTAATATTTCTAAAATATTGATTTAGTAAATTAAAATAATTAATTCTTTTATCACATTTCATCAAATTCAAATAAAATGGCAAAAAGAAAAAATGTAGCCATTTGTTCATAACACAAAAAAAATTGATATTTAAGAAGATTTAGCTTGCTCATACGAACTTAAGACTTGTCCCTGAGCACGTGCTACGCACGCGCAGAGGGCTCGTTCGCTCGCCCGAGGAAACCAAGCTGAAAAAACTCATGATGACAAAATTGTAGTGAAAACCGTTACGTTTTTCGTGCTGTTTATTTTTAATAGGATATAGATAAAAGAAAAGTAAAAAATGAATTTGTGTAACAACTTTTCATTAAGAATATAGGAAATCAAAATGTAATGGTGAAAGGATGGTAGTTTCAAAAATATGTTGCTCATCATTCAACAAATACGAATTTGGAACATTTTTTTGCATGTTTAAAATTAAAAAGATCTAAATGAAGGATCAATCTATTGACTACTTTGCATGCAATATTTAAAAAAAAAAAGTGTAAAAACTGAGAGCCTTTAGTAAACTGTGATAAAGTTTATAATAAAAAACTAATTTATAATAATATATAATAAACTTAGACTTTATTCTGCTGAGTTACAAGTCTAAGCTGCAGTTTAAAGCTATTTCGTAGTTTTATTAAATTTATAATATTCATGGAAATTTAAATCACTTTATTATTATCAAAAAATAATTAAGGAGTCCCATATTTATAAAATGGAAAGGTTCCAAATAACTTTAATTTACTTTTATAATTCAAATATAAACAAATTATTTATTTGTAATTATTAGTATTTTAGTGAGAAGGATATAAAATAGCTGACAGTTCTCTATGTAAATGAATTCTTTATGAAATATAAAAATAAGTAAATGTTAAAAATAACTCTACATTTTTCTATAAACATAATCCAGATATATATAAAATATATATATATATATATATATATATATATATATATATATATATATATATATATATATATATATATATATATATATATATACTATATATCTATATATATATATCTATATCTCATATATATATATAAAATATCAGGTCGTACACACGAAAAAGGTTTAGGTTTTGCCATTTTACACATTTGGAAGAAACAATACTCAAGAAAAAATGATCTCTTAGATTTTTTCTTAATTACTAATGAATACATAAAAATATTTTAAAGTATTGTGATCCTTTAAATACCTGTATTGTATAAATTAATAAACTACGTTATAAAGAAATAACTTCTGGTTTGCAAAAATCATT
>JABUQX010142132.1:0-2500 GCA_015478945.1 Trachelipus rathkii
TAATATATATATATATATATATATATATATATATATATATATATATATATATATATATATATATATATATATATATATATATATATATATATATATATATATATATATTTATTTACACACTTAATCTAAACAAAAATAAATATGATAGTATTAATTTATTTCAGTTTAAATTTGATTTATGCACCTAAAGTTTGTAAAGCATAATTATGAATATAGACGCCATGTACACATTTTTTTAAATTAACGAATAACAAAGGGTGGTATACATGATGTCGTGAATGCATGACAGACCGCGCGGTCCTTGGCAACACCGGTGCCTAAAATTAATATTAATTCTTCTTTTCTGGTGTTTTATTTTGGCTAAAAAGTAAAATTCCATCCAAAATAATTAGTTCATTACTTTAACTTTCGTTGTGTGACATACGTTCTAGACTTTAACATTTATTTTTATATTTATAATTTATTTCACTTTGCATTGTTTAAAAAAACGTGCATCTAGTAACATGAGCGCTGCTGTACATTTTGTTCGATAACGTAGGTTTTTAACTGGAAGCAGATAACCGACAATGAGTTTTATATTTATATATATATATATATATATATATATATATATATATATATATATATATATATAATTCTTCATTTATATATATATATATATATATATGTTTGCAAAGAAACAGTTTGCATCAGTTGCTTCAAGTGAGTGCTGAAAATCTGATAGTGTTAGATGACCTGTTAAAACCGTTACGCTATATAAGAAATATTTATATATATATATATATATATATATATAAAAATATATAAATATATATATATATTTATAAATATATATAGGCTATATATTTGTATATATAGATATATATATATATATATATATATATATATATATATATATATATCGGTATATATATATATATATATATATATATATATATATATATATATATATATATATATATATATATATATATATATATATATATATATATATATATATATATATATATAGATATATATATATATATATATATATATATATATATGGTCTGGTTCTTGTGTATATATATATATATATATATATATATATATATATATATATATATATATATATATATATATATATATATATATATGTGTGTGTGTGTGTGTGTGTTACTTACATCTTACATCCGCTCCCAGGAAGGCTCATTATGAGCCTGTCAGCACGGCCAACCTCTTCTTCCACTCCCTTCTATCTTCCAAGACCCGTTCTTCGATCAGCTGAATCATAGATGGCATTTGATGTCTTCTCAGCGAATCTTCTACGGAGTCCTTCCATTTCTTCCGTGGTCTTCCCCTTGGTCTGCCTCCTTCCGGTCTCCAGTCCCACCTCCTCCTGGCCACCCTGCCACGCTCCATCCTTTCCAAATGTCCCCACCACCTTAGTCTTGCTACATCTACTTTGTTGATAATAGGTATTACTCCTATACCTTCTCTAATTCTTTCGTTTCTCACTCTGTCCCTCCTGGTCTTTCCGGCCATCGCTCTCAATACATTCATTTCAGCAGTCTGCACTCTGCTCTCCTCTCTTGCTGTCATACTCCATGTTTCCGCCCCATACAGAAGAACCGGTGTTAAAATGCTCTCGAAAATTATCCTCTTCACCTCCCCTCCAATCTCATTATCCCTGATGATAGGATACAAAGCTCTAACTGTTCTCCCGTACTTATCAATTCTGCTCGCAATCTCCAAGGCACTTCCTCCTTCTCTACCAAACATTCCCCCCAGGTACTTGTATTTCTCTACGTTTTTAATCACAACACCATCCACCTCCACCACCAACTCTTCTCCCTCCTCTCTACTAACTATCATAATTTCTGTTTTATCTACGTTCATGCACAGGCCCGCTTCTCTCAGTTTACTATCAAAAGCCAACACCACCCTCCTCAGTTTATCTCCGTCTTCACTCCAGCACGCCAGGTCATCCGCATAAGCCATCACATCTCCATCCAAGTCATCCACCTCCTCCCTCACTGCCCTAATTACCACATCCAAATATGCTACAAACAGAATTGGTGACAATACACTTCCCTGCTTAACGCCAGCTCCCACCTCAAACCATTTCTCGTTTTCATATCCCGTTCTTACATTACATTTGTCATTTTTATACATACTCTCCAAAGCCTTTCTTAAGTAACCACCCACTCCGTAATCTCTCTCTAAAACCTCGAACAATTTCTTCCTAGGTACTGAATCGAATAACTTTCTCAGATCTATAAATGCGATGTATGCCTTTTTGTTGCATTCTATTATCTTTTCCGTTATCATTCTCAGGGCGAACATAAGATCTGTGGTGCTTCTATTCGCCCTGTACCCATACTGCTCCTCTCCAAGTCTGGGTTCCACAATTGCCCTCACTCTTCTTTCAAGTATCCTTTCGTATACTTTTGCCAGATGGTCCAATAACGAAATACCTCTGTAATTATTACATTCACCCACATCTCCCTTTCCTTTATAT
>JABUQX010142132.1:7500-10000 GCA_015478945.1 Trachelipus rathkii
TATATATATATATATATATATATATATATATATATATATATATATATATATATATATATATATATATATATATATATATATATATATATATATATATATATATGGTAATGAATTTTACATAAAATTAGAAAGTAATGCTTTATTTGTAGATAAGGCAACACTTGTTTTTAAGTAGAATATAAAAAATATAATTCATTAAGCATATGTTACATATATTTAAAATCATTAATTGTTTTATATTAAGAGTCTATGTAGGTCGATTGATTTACTACGGAGGTAGTTTGGTAGTTACTGTCAATCAATTTTTCTCAAGGTTGAATCCTAAATTTAAAGCAATAAAGGATAAAAAAAAAAATTGAAAAAATAGAGAAAAAAACGGATGTAAAATAAAAAAAAAACGTCGATATAAAAAGAAATATTTTTTTTTTTTTTAACGTTCAATTTTAGTGAAGCTCAATTTGTAATACATATGATATCCTTTTACTTCTCTTTTCTTTTCAATCAATTTCATCTTTTATTTTTTATTTTTTTTAAAAGACTTTCACGGAAATTGGATAAATGAATTATTTCACACGCGCTGACGTTCCAATAATTTTAGATCCAGTAATTTTAATACTTCTTTTTTTTCTTTCTTTCTTTCTTTTCCTTTCATTTTACTGTTTCTTTAATTTTATTATTCTTATTATGCTCTATAATTCTGCATTAGCATAATAAGGATGCGGAATATATTGGAAAAATGCTTATAATTCTAGGAATAGTGAAACTTATTAAATTAAGTCATCTCTCTCTCTCTCTCTCTCTCTCTCTCTCTCTCTCTCTCTCTCTCTCTCTCTTCTTTCTCTCCTTCTCTCTCTCTCTCTCTTCTTCTCTCTTCTCTCTCTGGGCGTGTGACTCTTTTCTTTTGTTCACTCTGTATATGCAGAGTGAGCGTTCTCTCTCTCTCTCTCTCTCTCTCTCTTCTCTCTTCTCTCTTCTTCTCTCTCTCTCTCTCTCTCTCTCTCTCTCTCTCTCTCTCTCTCTCTCTCTCTCTCTCTTCACATACGTTGCTTACATTGTGGGGTGGTATTACTTCTAAAAACTGTTTCCTGCAGTACATATAAAATGACCGAAGGATGATCCCAAAATAAAAACAGTAAAAAATAACGCATTCAGAAGATTTGATGCTTCTTGATAATATTTTGCACGTATTTTAATTAATAATAAAAGAAATGACCTGAATTTTTTAATTTGTGCAATCTTCCAAGTATGTGGGGTGTCATTTTATTTATCCATCTGGTCAAATCATTTAAACGAATTCGGACACAAAAAAATAAAATTAAACTTTTTGAGCTTCAAAGATAATTACAAAAATATTTCACACGTTGAAAGAAAATTAGTATATATATTATATATAAAATATATATATATATATTTTTATAGCAGGTTATATAGGTGTATATATATATATAGAAAGATATATATATATATATATATATATATAAAGATATATATATATATATAATATATATACTCGTATATATATATATTATAGCAGAGTATATATATATATATATAAAACATATATATATATATATATATATATATGCTATATATATTGTAATAAACACCTAATAACTTTTTTAGGTTAGGCCTGAATCCGCTAGAGACCGGTCTCGGTAGCGCTTGGTATACAGCCTACGATCGCGGTAGCGCTAGGTATACGGCCTATTATCGGGTAACGCTAAGGGCATATTATGATAAGTCTTGCTATGTATGGTTAGATTAAGAAGGTGTGAAGCTAATAATTAATACATATGCGTTCTTTTCCTTATATCAATCACCGTGTTCGCATTCTGTGAAATCATTCGAAATTCTGCAAAATTAAAACCATCGGATGGATAATTAGGATGATCCGGTGTGGGATCACTTATAAGATAATCGGAATACGTTTTCAGCTATTTTGGATTTCGGGCTCCGGCTCCAACTATTGCAAAAAGTCCGGTGTGGGATCACTTATAAAATAATAGGAATGTTTTCAGCTGTTTCGAATTTCGGGTTCCGGCTTCGGCTCCGACTCTGGTTCCGTCTCCGGCTCCGGCTCCGGCTCCAGCTATTGCAAAATAATACGATTTCCACCGGCGGTACCGATTCCAGCTAGTAAGTAACATGTTACTTTCAAATCGGTCACCGGTACTAATCCCGAGTAAATTTTCCGGCACTATTCTGGTACCGATACCGATTTAAATCTAACAAGATTTACCGATTTAGAGATTCCTATTCCATAATCTTGGTATCGGTTGACTGAAGCACCGGTTGCAGCGCTAGGTGGAACGATCATTCTGGTGCAGTGAGGTGGGGGCACACAATTTCAGTTTCTCTGTGCGGTGCGAAAAAAAGTGACTGGTGCGGTGCGGTGTGGTGCGGTTTTAAAACTAGCTTGGTACCATCCCTTAATTTTCGTATTGTGTTAATGAAATTTATCTTACAGAGTAAAATAATAATAATACATAATAATAATAAT
>JABUQX010142132.1:12500-19964 GCA_015478945.1 Trachelipus rathkii
CCTTTTACACACCCTACTAAATCTCTCTACAAGTCCTCTCAAACTCTCTTCAGATTCGCCACACAAAACCAAATCATCCTCATATAATAGGTAGGGAACCCTCCACTCTCTTCCATTCTCCATTTCATTTTAACACCATTCCTACACAAAATTAATAACTCTAATTCTTTTCTTATGTAATCTCATCCATATTAGATTGAATGCCAAGGAGACATAGCACATCCCTGCCTCACTCCGCTATTAATATTAAACCAGTCATTTTCGACTCCATTTATTCTTACACACGATTCACTCTCTGATTCCATTCAGAAGTTTACCACCAACACCATATATCACTAACACCTGCCATTGAGCTTCCCTATTAATCCTATTATACGCCTGTTGCAAATCCATAAATCCTAAATACAATTTATTCTTCTCCTCCCTCATTATCCCAATCATTTGTTTCAATGTAAACAGATTTGATCCACACATCCTTTACACTTAAACGCACCTTGTTCTTCCCAAAATAGTTTCAGTCATTCGACGCACTCTTTTGACCAAAATACCAGCATATATCTTCCCTACAACACTCAATAAACTAATTACCCTATAATACTTACAGTTATCATATCCCCTTACCCTTATATAAGGGTACTAATATTGCTCACCTCCAATCCCTCGGAACTAAACCCTCCATAAACGCTTTGTTATACAACTTTCAAATCCAATCAATCACTATCTCGCCTATATATATATATATATATATATAATATAGTTGCGTGTATCTGTAGAGAGTATATATATATGTATATTTATATATTATTATATATATATATATATATATATATATATATATATATATATATATATATATATATATATATATATATATATATATATATATATATATATATATTATTTGTATATATAAATATATATATATATATATATATATATATATATATATATATATATATATATATATATATATATATATATATATATATATATATATATATATATATATATATATATATATATATACATGGGCGTAGGCAGGGGGGTGCAGGGGGGGGCACTTGCCCCCCCCTAAATCTTGGCGAAATAAAAAGGATGGGTTTGAAAGTAAAGGTAGATAAGAGTAAGGTTATGGTTGTGAGTGAGGACAGTCCTCGGTGTGAAGTTATGCTAGATGGGGAGCAGCTGGAACAAGTAACTGAGTTTAAATATTTAGGATATATATGTTGGACATAAATGTTGGAAGAAAAGGGAACGGATGATGTCGAGGTAGTAGGAAAGGTGAACAGGAAGGGTGGCTGGTAATTAAATCCTTTCGTAGATGGAAAGAGACCACAGTCTTGAGTGCGCTAGGTTCTTGATGTGAGGGTTTGTTCTGTTGTTACCTGTGTTAATGTATAGTAGTGAAACTAAGGTCTGGAATAAGAGGTAGAGATCTAAAGTACAATGTGTTCAGATGGACAATCTTAGGGGAGTGTTATGTGTGAGGAGAATTGATAAAATGAGGAATGAACGTATTACAGAGTTGTATGGTGTCAAAAAAGGGATAAATGAGAGAATAAATGAGATGTTTGATCATGTTGAAAAGATGGATGATAGTCGGTTGGTTAAGCGGATGTATAGTGGTGAGTGTGTTGGGAATCGACTGGCTGGGAGACCGAAGAAAAAGTGGATTGAGTCAGCAAAAGAATGTCTGGAGGAGTGAAATGAGAGTTTGGCTTATAGGTATAAAGGGGAGGTAAGGCTGGGCTTTCTTTTCGACTTGTGTCATATTCTTCTACTACTTTTCTGTTTCCTGTGCATGTTACGCACCTTACCCCCAGTCTTGGGGGAAAAAGGTGGTTGATTTATATATATATATATATATATATATATATATATATATATATATATATATATATATATATATATATATATATATATATATAAATATATATATATATATATATATATATATATATATATATATATATATATATATATATATATATATATATATATATATATATATATATATATATATATATATATATATATATATAAAATGACTACATTAATAAATGGAAATTTATTTAGAATACATATATAAGAAATAATAATATCAATATGTAGGAAAATGATAAAAATAAAATAAAAAATATTGGCAAGTTAAAAATGCCAAAAGTACTTGCAAGTACCAAGCACAAGTACCAAGTACAAAAGGCTCAAGTACAAGTACAAGTACAAGTACACTGGTTTTAGAAACTGCAAGTACAAGTACAAGTACAAGTACTCCAAAAAATGTACTTAAGTCCAAGTACAAGTACAAGTACTTGTACTTGAACCCAACCCTGATATATATATATATATATATATATATATATATATATATATATATATATATATATATATATATATATATATATATATATATATATATATATATATATAGATATGTATATAATTATTATATATATATATATATATATATATATATATATATATAGCATATATATATATATATATATATATATAAATATAGGTAAAAAAGAAGTTGATAGATAGATAGATAGATAGATAGAAATTATGTATAACGAAAATTCCTTTTTTACTATCCCGTTTTACCAGAGTCGTCAACCTCTTCATCAAGAGAATCAAAAAAGAAAAAAAATCTCTCAAACACTTTCGCTTTTCGTTTTAAAGGACCCCCTCCTCACTCTGCCCCCCCCCCCGCGCCCCCTTCTCCCCGCCCTATATCTTTTCAAAAAATGTCAGGGCGTTTCCCTCTCTCACACGTGGGCGTCTGATTGTGGGCGTAGCTATTGACGGAGTGAAAACAGGCGGAGACCTTCTTGTATTAAAGTTCGTATATATGAAACGGACTAAGAAAAATGCGCAGCTCAAATTTTTTACCTTTTTTTTTATTTCTCCAATTATAAAAAAAAAATCAAATGGAAAATAAAAGATGAAAAATTGTATTCTGTGAGAAAAGTTGTCCTAATTTAGAGCAATTTTATATATATATATATATATATATATATATATATATATATATATATATATATATATATATATATATATATATATATATATATATATATATATATATATATATATATATATATATATATATATATATATATATATATATATATATATATATATACTTTATATAAGAAATTTTATATATATATATATATATATATATATATATATAGTGGCTAACACAGTGGGCTTGATTCTCGGTACGTAGAGCAATAGTTAGAAAGCCCAAAGGGAACACATTTTCTCCATCTTCCTATTATGGATCTTTATACCCTACGAATATTATATTGTTTCTCTTATCATTATATATATATATATATATATATATATATATATATATATATATATATATATATATATATATATATATATATATATATATATATATATATATATATATATATATATATATATATATGAGCCGAATCCTTATTGCTTGCTTGGCATGCGGCGCAAGCTTAAGGGAAATATAATAATACAAAATTTTGATCGTCAGTATACTCTGATTTGAGAATAAAGCTGTTGGTAATTATTCTTCTTCTAGCGCTTCTAGTAACAATAGTTTATAATTTATATTTAACTTGCATTCTGGAGCAGCCATCGTGAATAAAAATTTCGCTAGTCAATACGATGCTTGCGGTAACAAGAGTGCCTGCCTTTCTGAGAAGCTTTAAGTAATAAACAGGGCTGCGGAGTCGGAGTCGTGGAGTCGGAGTCGTGGAGTCGTGCAATTTTCCAGGAGTCGGAGTCGAAAATTCTGTGCAAGTGGAGTCGGAGTCGAAAATTCTGTGCAAGTGGAGTCGGAGTCGAAAATTCCTGTGTAAAGGGAGTCGGAGTCGGAGTCGAAAATTTATAGAACTATTATTATTATTATTATTATTATTATTATTATTATTATTATTATTATTATTATTATTATTATTATTATTATTATTGAAACTGAAAGTATTAAACTGTTAATTTTAAAATGGCTGTTTTATAATAAAAATAAAAATAATTTGCATTATAATTGGTTATACATTTGTTTCCGAAACTGAAATATATTTGTTTGTCATGTGTTGCGCTGCGCCTGCATCTTTATGTCTTTACTATAGATGTAGCGGATGGTGATTTTTGACTATCCGCGGATGCGGATAGTAAAAATCACTATCCGCGGATTGAGGATGAGGATTTTAGAGTCTTAGCCACAAGTACTTCATATATATATATATATATATATATATATATATATATATATATATATATATATATATATATATATATATATATATATATATATATATATATATATATATATATATATATAAAGAAGGTTGGAAGTTTCGTAGCTGTCAGGACAAGTGAAGATTTTCTTCGCATGGTTATAGGGCGACAGAGCTAGCAACCCGGTCCTTTCCTTTTGCTTGTATTACTCTTGGGCCAGCGTTAGAATCTTATGAGCCTAGAAGCAAGATCATCTGGAGAGCTCTTGGAGAACGAGTTTTGAGGCCTAATAGAACAAGATGCTAGTTCTACTGAAAGGGCGAAAACCCTACCTGAGAGTATTAACCAGAGGACTGGCATCGGAAACAATTGCGAAAAGAAATGGTTTTCTAAAATGCTCTAGGGTTAAGAGTTTCGGGCCAAAAGAAGATGTTGGACCAACTGAAAGGTTGAAAATAACTTTTAAAAAGTTGATATATATATATATATATATATATATATATATATATATATATATATATATATATATATATATATATATATATATATATATATATATATATATATATATATATATATATATATATATATATATACTATATATATATATATATATATATATATATATATATATATATATATATATATATACCTGTGTTACCAGATTGCGAGATATGTACCCAACTCTTTTGCACCCCACCAATCTCTTTCCCCAGCCTCAACCCATTTGAAAAAAAAGGTTATATGTAGAATAATACTTGAAATTAATAATTCTCAAATTATGTTAAAAAAAACTAAAGCTTCTGAGCCCTTTAAAGGGAGAGTTTGCTTCTCTTTTCTTCGTAAATGAGATCTGCATCGCTGAAAAGATGCTCGTAAGGCTTATTGGAAAAGGGCATGCCAAGTATTCCCTGCCGAGTTCTGCAAGATGTGAAAAACTTTTACAATTATCACGCCATCAAACCAATGGATCTTTATCCGATTCCAAGAGTTTTCGCTTTTGATAATCTTCGATCAATGACAGAGTGTCCTATGACACCTCTGAACAAGACTCTTCATCGCTGCTAGAGGCCAAAAGAACGTTCATGGATTCTGCAGATAGTAAATGTGTGTCTGTTTCTGCAATCTTTTTCTTTTTATTGGGTGGTGAAATTTCTGGCTTTAGCAGCATTTCATCACATAGTCATACTAAATAAATTTTAACCCTTTGTGAAACACGTGGTTCAAGAAATTTGGTTTTGTATCTAGGATCCAGAAAAGTTACTATTGCAGATGCGTAATCGTTTTGCAGATTTTGAAATCTATTATCTATCTCCAGCATTAGTGTTTCTGTCACCTTTGAAAGTCCCTTACTTTTTTTTAATAGCAGCATTTAGCACAGCTTTCATCGTTGCAACTAGAGGAATCTCGTCTGGCAAACAAGAATTTTCTGAGATAATAGTCTTAGTTACCTCTTCAAACGGTTTAAGAAGAGTAATACAATTACCTAAAATCGCATTATCATCACCTGTCAAGCCTTTCACCTTTGTGTTTGTTCGAAGCATAAGGGGAGACAGCTTCATTTATTTCTCCCATCCTCTCAAGCATGTACCAACTACTATTCCAACGAGTCTGAACATCTTGCGTTACAGAAAGTTGAGGAACATTTAGTCTCATAATTCATAAATGAATACTATCCGCTATCCGCAAAAAAAATTCATGCGGATGCGGGTAGAGAAAAATTATGCGGATGCGGATATCCGCTACACCTCTAGTCTTTACGGTATTTTACCGTATAGCATTTGGAGATTAGATTCATTGGAAAAGTGGTATATTTTTTTATTCTCAAAAGCAAGCGAAAAAAATAGTTGAAACAAAAAAATGTTTTATTGTAACTTTGTAAGCACTAAGTTGAGTCAGAGTCGAAATTTTGAATTTGACTGCTGGAGTCGGAGTCGAAAATTTTTGTTTAAGTGGAGTCGGAGTCGGAGTCGAAAATTTTTGTTTAAGTGGAGTCGGAGTCGGAGTCGAAATTTTTTGTTTAAGTGGAGTCGGAGTCGGAGTCGAAAATCTAAATTTGAATTTAAGGAGTCGGGTCGGAGTCGAAAAATTTATTTTACGACTCCGCAGCCCTGGCAATAAACAGGTGCACGGCCATTTAAATTCTTCATCTTCATTACGAAAACACCATGAAAGCTTGCGAAAACTTAGCAGCAAACAATTATAATGAGAGAGTGAGAAACGCATTTCAGAGTCTTTCTTTATCATTTTCGTTCCCCATGTGGGTTTCAATACACAAATCTTAATTAGATTTTGACATTGTTACGATTGCGCTGGACTTTTCAAATCGGCTAAAAAGAGAACATATAAACGCGATTGTTTATACTTATAAACGTAAAATTAAAAATTTCAGTAGGCTTCTCTGGCCTTGATGAAAAAAGGAGTGGTATTGTTTTTCTCGTCTGATGAGCACTCTTCGTTGATTTTTTACATAGGTTTTATTTAATTTTCACTGTTATTTTTTTTATCCTAAGTAAATTTTTCATTCAAAAAGCAATTATTTTGACTTTATATGTCATAAATAAACAGCGTGCGAGAAATTAAATAGTTATTTCAATTTAAACTTAATTTGGGCACGAAAGGATTAATATTCGTCCATATTTTTGTCATTCTAATTAAGTTTTAAATAAATATGACGAAAAATTATGATTTTTTTTTTATTTGCTATTAGAATAATCATGCCATAATCGTTCAGTTTCTTAAACATTTTGGAAAGTGGCGAGTTTTATTTTCAGTTATTACTTAAAATTCTTTAAGTGGTAACCTTATATAACTAAAATAATTAAAATAGTGCATTACGCATTGTGGAGGACAAAATCGTACTATAGGTCATCTTCAAGGACAAGAAAGACTATCTTCATAAACTAGCATGCTGTTAAATGATAAAGCTTTGCTTGATGACTTAAAATTTTTTTTTACATTTTCTGATGAGGTGTGGTACAGAAGTTTCTTGAGAAAAATAGGAAGGCAGAGATTAATTAATTATTTATCTTTAAGTGAAGAATGGCTACGGTGATTCACTACTGCATACCAGATTGCAAGTACGCTTTGAGATATTATTATAACTTTTCGCATGCTCAAACATCTTCGTCAGAATTCGCCTCCGATATATATATATATATATATATATATATACATACATATCTATACATATATAGATGTATACAACATATATATATATCAATATATATATATATA
>JABUQX010142133.1:0-7500 GCA_015478945.1 Trachelipus rathkii
CAGTAATACTTCGTTCAGTTATAAGGAAGTGATTGTTTAACCGTTTTCGCATTTTATCATTGAAACGCTTTCGCGTTTTCGTTATACGCTTCATATATATATATATATATATATATATATATATATATATATATATATATATATATATATATATATATAATAATATATACATATAAATAATAAATATATATATATATATATATATATATATATATATATATATATATAATATATATATATATATATATATATATATATATATATATATATATATATATATATATTTATATATATATATATATATATATATATATATATATATATATATATATATATATCTTATATATATATATATATATGTATATATATATATATGCTCTTCTGGTGCTCATAACTATATATATATATATATACCATACTCACTATATATTATATACTATATACCATATATATATCTTTATAACTATATATATATATATGTATATATATATATATATATATATATATATATATATCTATAACTGTATATATATATATATATATATATATTATTAAAGGAAAATTAAAATATAAATAGATGTAATATAAAATTAGTTAGACCTATTGTTTCATGCAACTATTTCTTAGTCTTTCAAAATAGAGGTTATTAATATCACAATTTCTTTTTTTTTATTATTATTTTTTTTAAATTATATTTAAATGATCTGGTAATCATCAGCTTTAATAAAGTTCATTCACTGTCACTCTAATAATTTCATATTTAAAAAAAGAAAACATGTAGTCTTTAAAGGCATAAGGAGATGATCATTATGACCCGCTGCTTAATGGGTGCACAGCGACAGGAGGGAAAATCATTCTGCATTAGAAACCTCATTATTTATTTGATCCTCAACCTACATCGCCATATGTTTGTAAGAAACACTCTGGGGAAACATGTAGGAAATTTACTAACTTCCATACACAAACAAACACAGACTATATATATATATATATATACCGTATATATATATATATATATATATATATATATATATATATATATATATATATATATATATATATATAACTATATAACTCTATATATACATATATATATATATATAATATCGTTTGCAATTCATGTCTATGTGGAATATTGTACAAAAATGTGCTGAATATTTTACAAAAACAATTTACAATAACATTTGATTAAAACGAATTTTTGTTACTGTTGCTCAGTAGGTAGTGATCTTCTATGAAGACGAATCGAAAACTGAATAAAGAAATTCGTTTTGCATGTATGAAGCTTAATGTTGATTTTATGCTGTGCGATTTTGAAGGAAGTATGAATCACAAAGAATGCAGATTGAATGTTGATATATACAGTGATAGTGGTATGAGGTATTTCATTGTAGTAAACATATCACTATATTAAAAATTACTAAACCGCATTTGTGTATTGTGCATCTCAAGTTAGATCTCATAGCTTTAACTTAAAGAGCTTCTTTAGGCAGTAGCTGTGGTAGCGGAAAGTGTCAAATAAGTTGCAAGGTACTGGTGAGACCAAGGAAACAGCTTACCAGACAAGCGTTTTCCTCAATGAGTGAATCTGAGATTTTTCTAACATTTTTCTTCCTACTGACATCCATATACAAATAAAATAACCTAGCAAAAATAATACATTCCAGCCTCACTCCCCTATCAATATTAAACCATTCAATTTTAACTCTATTTATTCTTATACACGCTTCACTATCTTTATACATACATTTGATTCCCTTCAAAAGCCTACCACCAACAACATATATCCCTAACACTTGCCACATAGCTTTCATTTTAATACTGTCATACTCTTGTTGCAAGTCCGTAAAATCTAAATTCAATTGACTCATCTTCCTGTCATTTTCAAAATAATTTGTTTCAATGTGAAAATTTGATCTGCACATATTCTACACTTCCAAATACACCTTGTTATTCGCCAATCAGTCCCTCAGTCACTCGACGCACACTTTCAACCAAAATAGCAGCATATATCTTCCCTACAACACCCTCTGAACTAATTTCCTTATGGTTCCTACAGTTCCTATATATATATATATCCTTATATATATATATATATATATATATATATATATATATATATTTATAACATACTCTCTTACTATATATATATAATATATATATATATATATATATATATATATGGTGCAATACTCACAGTAGCCATTATCGCTAAATCTGGTAACATAGACAGTTAAATTCGAACCTTTTAGCATTTTTGGTTCTTTTTAGCCGCTGACTAGGGAGTTACCCCGAGCTCCGGAAGAGTATACGGATTTTTTCATCGGTAGCACTGCACGTCAATGACGAAGACGCGTTTCTAAGGGTAACGACGTACCCCCAAGATTGGAAAAAACGTTTTCGTAGGTTCTGGAGCTTATGAAGGGCAGGAAATACAAGAGATGTCATCTTCCCTAAAATCGTTAGATTTTGACGCTTGATGTGTCAGATTAGTGGTTTTTGAGGAGGTCAGGGCAATTCCGAGGTCAGTGCAGTGATTCGAAGACCCGATCGATCAAGTCATGTCAGCAGCTGACTTGCTTAATGTCCTCAACTCCGGAGGAGTTTGGCTCGTTTAGCTCAATGACGAAGGCGAGTTTCCAAGGTCGAGTTCAAAGGGGATATTACGTCTTCAAGGTCGAGTTCGAGGACGAAGGTATGCCCCAAGGGGAGGAAGCGTTTCCAAGGTGACGGTTCGTGTTCGAGGTGTAGTTTTGATTGTCAGCTCAAAGGCTTAGCCCCGAAAATAATCGGGAGATTATTTCTGATTAATCCGTTCGGTTTATCGGGATCTTTTTATCCCAAAGCTATATTTAAATCATCTGTTTCTACCTCGGAGTTTGCAAATAATTGTAAAAATATAAACCTTTCAAACGGAGCACCGATCCCGAATATCATGAATGTCTCGCCAGAATTCATACCACTAGACCATCGATAAGCGGTACACTTGCTTATCTTTTAAAACAGTAGTTACTGACGAATGATGATAAAATTAAATAAGTTTATATATATATATATATATATATATATATATATATATATATATATATATATATATATATATATATATATATATATATATATATATATATATATATATATATATATAGGCAAAAGTTACTTAACGCCCATACTGTAATACTGTAAATTACTAAATGAACATTTTTAGGTTCGAAATGAAAACTATTTAAAGCAGTAATTTTTTTTTTTGCTGCTTGGTTTTGGATCTAGTTTGTTGCGCGACATTCTTAATTGAATAAAATGTATTGAAAATAAGGTGTTGAGCGGTCAAACGTAAAAGAAAATGATATTTTAAGGGCAACTAAACCTTTTTATATACGTTATGAATTATTATTGGCCATTTTTTTAAATAAAATAAAAGTAAGATATGTAACCTTTTTTCATATATTGTATTTTTTATCAGATGTGTCCATAAGTAGTGTTTTAAAGTTAATAAACATTAGTAAAAGGGTATTGCAAAAAAAAATTTTCTCAGGTAGCCACTATGACACATAAATAGATGTTCTATGGGTGAATTGAATTTTTTTTTTCCTAGGGGTGACCTGACCTGACCTGACCTAACCTAACCTAGCCTAACCTAACCTAACCTAACCTAACCTCATTTCACCCCTAGATCATAGGGGAAAAAATTTATTTCGCCCGTAGAACTTCTATTTATGTATCATAGAGGCTACATGTAAATTTTTTTTTGATCCGACCTCCCGTTCCGTGTGGCCGTTAAGTAACTTTGTCATATATATATATATATATATATATATATATATATATATATATATATATATATATATATATATATATATATATATATATATATATATATATATATATATATATATATATACGTGATAACCATTTTTAAACACTCGTGATTTGCTTCACCCCTAGTGTTTTGCTTTAAATACGTCAATTTACATGCTATAGTGATATCTGCAAATACGTATATATATAATATATATATAGCAATAATAATATATATATATATATATATATATATATAATAATATATATATATATATATATATATATATATATATATATATATATAGCCATATACCAAAAGGGTCTATGAACAAGCTATTATAAGCAACACTTTATCTCTCTAAATTTAGGGGACTTAAAGCCATCGTATACCCCTCAAACTTGTTATACCAACTGCTGGTATTGTCTTTTTGCCTGAGTCGTGAGTGCGCTACACTACGCCGCATGCAGGGGGTGCTGAGCCCCACTAAGTAAGAAATGGTTTCAGATAAACGAAAAAGCACAGAGTGCATAGGAGAGGATGGATGAATTGGAATTAAAAAAGAGGACGAAACCTGAGTTAGATCTAGAACCGGAGCACTAAGTCGGAGCTGGAGCCAGAAAATGACCACAGGGTATATAGCAGAGGAAGATGGAGGAAAGATGAAGAAGAAGTAATGAAAAGAAGTCTCGTGTGTCGGAGCAAATGAGCCATTGCAAGAGCCGCCACCTGAGCCGATGCTAGAGCCGGTTCGGTGCTGAGTTATTATACATACATACGCTTAACAACACGATATTGGTATCAATGCACATAGGTATACGAACGTAGAACTCGAATATGATAGTTTCAGAACCCTCAAGGGTGTCTGTGAACCCCCATGGGAGGAGGAAAATCATTCTGCATTACAGAAACCTCATTATTTATTTGATCCTCAACCTCATCGCCATATGTTTGTAAGAAACACTCTGGGGAAACATGTAGGAAATTTACTTTAACTTCCCTACACAAACAAACACAGACTATATATATATATATATATATATATATATATATATATATATATATATATATATATATATATATATAAATATATAGTGTTATATATATCTATACATATATATATATATATATATATATAATACCGTTGCAATTCATGTCTGTGGAATATTGTACAAAAATGTGCTGAATATTTTACAAAAACAATTTACAATAACATTTGATTAAAACGAATTTTTGTTACTGTTGCTCAGTAGATGAAGTGATCTTCTATGAAGACGAATCGAAAACTGAATGAAATTCGTTTTCATGTACAAGCAATGTGACATGCTGTGCGATTTTGAAGGAAGTATGAATCACAAAGAAGAATGCAGATTGAATGTTGATATATACAGTGATAGTGGTATGAGGTATTTCATTGTAGTAAACATATCACTATATTAAAAATTACTAAACCGCATTTGTGTCATTGTGCATCTCAAGTTAGATTTCATAAGCTTTAACTTAAAAGAGCTTCTTTAGGCAGTAGCTGTGGTAGCGGAAAGTGTCAAATAAGTTGCAAGGTACTGGTGAGACCAGGGAAACAGCTTACCAGACAAGCGTTTTCCTTAATGAGTAAACCTGAGATTTTTCTAACATTTTTCTTCCTACTAGCATCCATATACAAATAAAATAACCAAGCAAAAATAATACATCCCAGCCTCACTCCCCTATCAATATTAAACCCTTCAATTTTAACTCTATTTATTCTTATACACGCTTCACTATCTTTATACATACATTTGATTCCCCTCAGAAGCCTACCACCAACAACATATATCCCTAACACTTGAAACATAGCTTTAATTTTAATACTGTCATACTCTTGTTGCAAGTCCGTAAAATCTAAATTCAATTGACACATCTTCCTGTCATTTTCAGAATAATTTGTTTCAATGTGAAAATTTCATCTACACATCTTCTACACTTCTAAATACACCTTGTTACTCGCCAATCAGTCCCTCAGTCACTCGACGCACACTTTCAACCAAAATAGCAGCATATATCTTCCCTACAACACCCTCTGAACTAATTTCCTTTTCTTGTGAAAATTTCTTTAAAAATTATTATTTAAAAATACCATATATATATATATATATATATATATTTCTTTATTTATGAAGCAACAGTCTCTCTCTCTCTTTATATATATATATATATATATATATATATATATATATATTTATATATATATATATATATATATATATATATATATATATATATATATATATATATCACTCTCTATATATATATATATATATATATATATATATATATATATATATCTATATATATATATATATATATATATATATATATATATATATATATGGTGCAATACTCACAGTTGCCATTATCGCTAAATCTGGTAACAGACAGTTAAATTCGAACCTTTTAGCATTTTTGGTTCTTTTTAGCCGCTGACTATGGAGTCCCGAGCTCCGGAAGAGTATACGGATTTTTTTCATCATCGGTAGCACCCCGTCAATGACGAACGCGTTTCAAGGGTAACGACGTACCCCCAAGATTGGAAAACCCGTTTTCGTAGGTTCTGGAGCTTATGTACGGCAGGAAATACAAGAGATGTCAGCCTTTGGATTGGATCTTTCCTAAAATCGTTAGATTTTGACGCTTGATGTGTCAGATTAGTGGTTTTCGAGGTCGGGTAACCCGATTCCGAGGTCAGTGCAGCGATTCGAAGACCCGATCGATCAAGTCATGTCAGCAGCTGACTTGCTTAATGTCCTCAACTCCGGAGGAGTTTGGCTCGTTTAGCTCAATGACGACGGCGAGTTTCCAAGGTCGAGTTCAAAGGGGATATTACGTCTTCAAGGTCGAGTTCGAGGACGAAGAGTATACTAAGGGAGAAGCGTTCCAGGTGACAGTTTCGTGTTCGAGTGCAGTTTTGATTGTCAGCTCAAGGCTTGAAAATAATCGGGAGATTATTTCTGATTAATCCGTTCGGTTTATCGGGATCTTTTTATCCCAAAGCTATATTTAAATCATCTGTTTACTACCTCGGATTCTGAAATAATTGTAAAAATATAAACTTTTCAAAAGGAGCATCGATCCCGGGTGTCATGAATAACTCGCCAGAATTCATACCACTAGACCATCGACAAGCGTTATACTAGCTTATCTTTTAAAACAGTAGTTACTGACGAATGATGATAAAATTAAATAAGTTATATATATGTATATATATATATATATATATATATATATATATATATATATATATATATATATATATATATATATATATATATATATATATATATATATATATATATATATATATATATATATATATATATATATATATAGGTAAAAGTTACTTAGCGCCCATACGGTAATACTGTAAATTACTAAATTTTGTGTTTATCAAACGAAAGTTTAAATAAAATGAAACATTTTTAGGTTCGAAATGAAAACTATTTAAAACAATAAATTTTTTTGTTGCTTGTTCTTGGATCTAGTCTGTTGCGCGACATTCTAATTGAATAAAATGTATTGAAAATAAGGTGTTGAGCGGTCAAACGTAAAAGAAAATGATATTTTAAGGGCAACTAAACCTTTTTATATACGTTATGAATTATTATTGGCCATTTATTTTAAAATAAAATAAAAGTAAGATATGTAACCTTTTTTCAAATATTGTA
>JABUQX010142133.1:17500-25000 GCA_015478945.1 Trachelipus rathkii
CAAATCATTTTTTCATCCTTTTATTCGCTCTGATGATTCTGTTGTTAATACTCCAACTAAAAAGGCCAATCATCTCTTTGGCCTCCTATTTTCCTCTAATTCAACCCTGGACGATTCTGGTATTCCTCTTCCTCCTCCTTCTCCTCTCAGGTGTCCTATGTCTTTACCTGTCTTTTCATTTGATCAGATTGTATGAGCTCCTGCTGAAATCTATGAACGCGTTAGAGGCGGGTGGCCCGGATGGCATTCCTTTCCGGGTTTGAGGAAGTGTGCTTCGTGCTGACCCTCGTTCAACTATATTACTCTTTATGCCTCAATACTAGCACTTTCCCACAGTGTTGGAAGCGCGTATTCCTAAAAAATGATGCTGCTCTGATTCTTCCCCTTCCTCCTTCCTACCAGCTCTCACTTGCCATTCTTTCTGCAGATCTTTGAAATTATACCAGCTCTCACTTCTTGATCATCTGGAATCTCTTTCCCTTCTTTCTGATTACCAGTACGGCTTTCGGTGCTCGAGATCTACTGGCGATATACTTTCCTATTTAACAGATTTATGGTTTTCCGCCCATAGGAACACAGGAAGACCTGTGTGGTGATGACATATCCAAGCATTTGTTCCGGATATGGCACGCGTCCATATCTCAAAACCCCTCCTTTGGGTTTCAAGGAAATGATTTCAAACTTATATGTCTAATGTACTTTCAAATCAACTCAATGTTATTTGCCCTTGATGAAATGCTTCTTCTTTTCTGTCAATAGTGGTGTTCCTCAGGGTTCTGTTTTATCTCTAATTTATTCCTACTTTTCATCAATGATCTTCACCTGCACATCTAACTCTTTCCACTCATATGCCGATGACTTGACCCTTCAATTCTTCAACTCATATCCAATTCTTATCCCTCTTTTACTTCACAAGAATTTCACTCTCGTCTTAATCTTTCCGATTCTATTCTCGCTGATCTGGATAGAATTTCCGATTAGAGGTCGTCTCAACATGAAATTAATTCTTTAAGACCCAACTTCTACAATGTCTCTCTCCAATACACAAGTCACATTTCTATCTCTTTCTACGGTTCTCTCATCTCTCCTGTTGACAATATAAGCATCCTTGGCCTTAACATAAAAAAAAATTTTTTGAAAACCTCAAATCACAGTGGTTATAGGGCGGCCTCAAAAGAAACTGGGAGTTCTGTTTAGAGTGCGAGACTTTTTTTCTTCTTCTCAGATTACTCCACCTATACAAGGGTCTCATCCGCCCTTGGGATGAGTACTGCTCTCATATCTGTGGAGGGCGGGGCTCTGGTTTCATCCGGCTTTTGGATGGGGGTCAAGTCAAAGGCCAAAAAGACTTATAAACTGTCCTGTACTTTTTCTAGCTCACTTGACCCTTTATATTTTTGGGGCGCGATGTTGGTGCTTTATCCCCCTTTTTCTATAGGTACTGTAGAGGCTAAGTGCTCAGAGGGAACTATCACTCGCGTACCACACTACACCTTTACAGCCCTCGTAGCACAAAGGGGTGCTGTGGCACATGAGTTTTGTGTTGATGTTGGTAACTCAGGCTGGTTCGCTGCGGTGCTTCTTTCTTTCCTCACCTCTGTTCTGTGGAATTCTCTTCCATCATCTGTGTTTCCTATTCAATTTAATTTCCCTCACTTTAAAGCCTGCGTCTGTGCTCATCTGCGTAATTTGCGTTTGATGGATTTTTGAGGCGTTCAACACCCACTCCTTGAATAGGGTTCTGCCCGTGAGCGGTGGGACAACTGTAAAAAAATAAATAAATAAAGGTTCTAATAAGGAATTCCTTAAACTAGCTGAAACCCCACAAGATCTTCGACGGTGAACCACTTCTAGAATGCATTTAAAAAGCATAACCAAAGAGAACTTGCCCGCTTGACAAAAAAAAAAAAAAAAAAAAAAGGAGACAGAGAAGTGGAAGCCGCCTTATCTGCAACCTGGCAACAGCACTGATAGTGACTATGGTGGCTTTTCAGCAAATAAACCTACTGAAGATGGGGATTTGGATAATGGTAGACTTTGATAAGTTCATGGCCGAAATTGCATTGACACTCTCATTCACCTTCAAAGGAATCACGACACCAGGAAACCTCATCGTAAAAACTGAAGAGACAGTCATCAAGAAGCAAAGATAATTAATTTGCAGAAGTCTGAAAGAGGAGATGAGGCTCTGCGAAAACATGGAGATGCTGCAGAAGAGAATCATTTCATGCGGTGGCATGAAAATGAGCCAAAGGTTTCATTATTATCAGTGCTTGCAGGCAAATATTATCCAGCCACTCGCATGGGTGAGAGGCGGGTGGGGGAATGTAAACCCCAAAAAGGAACAGGCTCTCGCTAGATACTAGTGAAAGCTTAATGTTTTGCATCACAATTTGTAATTTTTGAATTTGGGTATTGAATGATATCTATCTTAAAGGAGTATTTTATTATGTCATGTTTGAGTAATAGCTTTTTTTTATTTTAACTTTTCGGCTGATTAATTGAGGTCTCTTCTCTCATTATTTTTATTCTTTATATTGTAGCTAGTTAAAGAGTCTTCTTGTAAATTGTAATCATGTTAAAAACATAAACTAGTAAGCTAAAACTTTGTTAATACTTACTTATTGAAATGGAATATTTTTTAAATAAACACAAACATAAAAAGTTACTAATATTATATTTTAATTATTTTTTTTTTTAAAGGTACTATTTTAATTTATATAAATATACTTGGGCACAAACAAATATGAAATATAAATGACAAGTATTGTTTGTACAGGGAATGCAATATTCTAGCAGTGCACAAATGTTCAATCTTATTACTGTGTATTTATTATATTAATTAAAGTATCAAGTATCGGTATCAGTATCGGTATCAGCACCTAAAAAAATAGAGTATCGGTATCGGTATCGGTATCGGTATCTGTATCGGTATCGATGCAAATCCCTAATATAATAATAATATATATATAATAATATATATATATATATATGTATATGTAAATAATATATATATATAATATATATATATATATATATATATATATATAATAATAATAAATAATATATATATATATAATTAATATTTATATATATATATATATAATATATATATAATATATATATATATATATATATATGTATATATAATAATATATATATATATATATATAATATATATATATATATATATATATATATATTAATATTAATTTATATATATATAATAATAATATATATATATATATATATATATAATAATAATAATAATAATAACATATATATATATATCTTCATATATATCTATATATATATAATAATGAATATATTTGGTGTGTTTTCTCTTCCCTTGAATATCTGTAATGAATAGTTATAAATATATATATATATATATATATATATATATACCATATATATATATATATATATCTTATATATATATATATATATTTCTTGATTTAATTAAGAGAGATAAATCAAACTCGATATTCAATCTGACTGGTTATATTTTATTATCAGAAGTACATTACATGGCAATGCTATAATTTCAAAATTCAAAATAGTAATTATTCAGATATATATATAAATACCATATATATATATATATTTATATATATATATATATATATATATATATATATATATATATATATATATATATATATATATATATATATATATATATATATATATATATATATATATATATATATATATTTAAAATAGTTCTAAGTGTGTTTGAACCCTTACCCTTGAGATGGTACTCCAGAGTGTTACCTCGAGACCACGAGCTAAAGGGAAACACATCATTTTACCTCTGAAAGCTTAGCTTTCCAAGAGGAGCGAAGAGCGTGTCTTGGACACCTAACCTCCGACGGGCCTCCCCGCCAACACTCGGGTCAGGGGCAACACTGGGTAATTTTTAACCGGACATTAATAGATATTCAAAGATGTTTGTGCAATAAACACGCAACAATTATTTATATATTCAAAATGGTCCTAGTGGGTTTGAGACCACTTACCGCGAGGTGGTACTCAAGTGTTACCTCAAGACCACGGAGATTAGCTAAAAGAAGCCTATCATTTTACCTCTATTAGCTAAATAATTGTTACGTTTATTACAAACATCTTTGAATAATCTATTAATATTCCGGTTAAAAAATTACCCCGAGTGTTGCTGACGAAGTGGTGGCGGGGAGGCCCGTCGAGTTATGTATCAAGACACGCCTTCGCTCCTCTTGGGAAACTAAGCTTTCAGAGGTAAAATGATGGGTTTTCTCACAGCCAATCGCGGTCCTCAGGGTAATACTCCAGAGTGTCACCTCAATCCATTTGTTCCAACCCACTTAGGACAATTTGAAATATACAAATAATTGTTGCGTTTATTGCACAAACATCTTTGAATATATATATATATATATATATATATATATATATATATATATATATATATATATATATATATATATATATATATATATATATATAATTATTAAATTCAAAATAAGTAATGAAATCAAAATTTATTTATAGGTTTGACTATTTGAACAAGAAAAATAAAAAGTATGCCTCAGAAAATGATCATAATAAAGAAAACTAAGATAATGTAAGAATAATAATAATAATAATAATAATAATAATAATAATACAAATGAAAGCCAAGTCGTGAAAATGACAATAATAACAATAACACAATAACAATGCTTATAACCTACAGAGAGAAAAAAAAATAATGAATAATACAAGGAAATAATTTTTTTTCATATTATAGAAATGAACAATCTCCCTCTTTTAGAAAATAATAAAAAAAAATAGTAATGACCATAACAATAACAGGAATGGCAATAATAATCAAATTATAAAATCACAAATTTTTCTCATTTGAAAGAAACTTCGATATATTTAAAAGCTAGAAAAAAATAGTAAATCTTCGAGATAGTAAAAATACAACATATAAACAACCTATTAAATTTTGGCTGATCCTATTATAAAAAGTAAACCAAATTGAGATTTTAGCCAAAACACTTTTTGAACATAAAAAAAATAAAAACTACTCTAGGTAGATTTAAAAGGAGGTGACTAGTGATTCTTCGTGAAGATAGTAATAAAAGAAATATAAAAAAATTAATAATAATAAAAATATAAAATGATGTTTCAAAATATTTTTAGTTCTTTTGAACTGAAGATAATCATATAGATAACGAAGAGATAATAATAATAATAATAATAATAATAATAATAATAATAATAATAATAATAATAATAATAATAATAATAATAATAATAATAATAATAATAATAATAATAATAATAATAATAATAATAATAATAATAATAATAATATTGAAAATAATAATAATAATAATAATGAAAATAATAATAATAATAATAATAATAATAATAATAATAATAATAATAATAATAATAATAATAATAATAATAATAATAATAATAATAATAATAATAATAATAATAATAATAATAATAATAACAATAACAATAACAATAACAATAACAATAACAATAACAATAACAATAACAATAATAATAATAATAATAATAATAATAATAATAATAATAATAATAATAATAATAATAATAATAATAATATTTAATTTCTGTTACGTTTTGTTAAATTTTACTATTACAATGTTAAATTAAAACTGGATAACCTTTGTATTCCATAAGTGACAAAAATGTATATAAATAAGAATTAGTGCTTTACAGGTATATATATATATATATATATATATATATATATATATATATATATATATATATATATATATATATATATATATATATATATATATATATATATATATATAATATATATATATATATATATATATATATATAATTTTTATAAGTGGGCACTGCTAACTCGATGGATTTAGTACTTTTCGGGTCTTTAAATTTGGCTTCTGCTGTTGCTTGTTCTTGATATTGGGGTCACGTGACCCCATTTGCTTGTTCTTCATATTGGGGTTATTTGACCCCAGTTGCTGGTTCTTTATATTGAGGTCACCTGACCCCAGCTGCTTGTTCTTTATATTTTCAGTTTCTTGTTTTTTATATTGGGGTCTCGTGACCCTAGTTGCCTGTTTTTTATATTGGGGTCACGTTACCCCAGTTGCTTGTTCTTTATATTGGGGTTAGGTGACCCCAGTTGCTGGTTCTTTATATTGGGGTCAAGTGACCCCAGCTGCTTGTTCTTTATATTGTCAGTTTCTTGTTCTTTACATTGGAGTCACTTGACCCATTGTTTGTTCTTTATAATGGGGTCACGTAAACCCAGTTGCTTGTTCTTTATAATAGGGTCATGTAACCCCAGTTGCTTTTCCTTTATATTAGGGTCACGTGAACCCAGTTACTTGCTTTACATATTGTCAGTTTCTTTTTCTTTACGTTGTTATCACGTGACACTAGTTGCTTGTTCTTAATGCAGTTGCCAGATACATTAGAGATATATATATATATATATATATATATATATATATATATATATTCTTTATATCAGCATATCTATATATATTTATATATATATATATATATATATATATATATAATTTTTATAAGTGGGCACTGCTAACTCGATGGATTTAGTACTTTTCGGGTCTTTAAATTTGGCTTCTGCTGTTGCTTGTTCTTGATATTGGGGTTACGTGACCCCATTTGCTTGTTCTTCATATTGGGGTTATTTGACCCCAGTTGATGGTTCTTTATATTGAGGTCACCTGACCCCAGCTGCTTGTTCTTTATTTTTTCATTTTCTTGTTTTTTATATTGGGGTCTCGTGACCCTAGTTTCCTGTTTTTTATATTGGGGTAACGTTACCCCAGTTGCTTGTTCTTTATATTGGGGTTAGGTGACCCCAGTTGCTGGTTCTTTATATTGGGTCAAGTGACCCCAGCTGCTTGTTCTTTATATTGTCAGTTTCTTGTTCTTTACATTGGAGTCACTTGACCCCATTGTTTGTTCTTTATAATGGGGTCACGTAACCCCAGTTGCTTGTTCTTTATAATGGGGTCACGTAACCCCAGTTGCTTTTTCTTTATATTGGGGTCACGTGAACCCAGTTACTTGCTTTACATATTGTCAGTTTCTTTTTCTTTACGTTGTTATCACGTGACACTATTTGCACTTTTTAACAAAATAGACACTTTATATTACGAGTAGGCCTATGTACGCACACGTAAACTTGTTGACAAAAAAAAATTTACAATATTATAATTAAAATTAGCACTGACAATTAATAATAATAATAATAATAATAATAATAATAATAATAATAATAATAATAATAATAATAATAATAATAATAATAATAATAATAATAATAATAATAATAATAATAATAATAATAATAATAATAATAATAATAATAATAATAAATAGATAACTATTAATATTTATTATATGATAATAATGATAATAATAACTAAATTAATTTTAATGAAAATAATAATAATAATATTTCTTAAATGTCACACGTATTAA
>JABUQX010142133.1:32500-34228 GCA_015478945.1 Trachelipus rathkii
AGCAATGTTTCTCTCGTAACTACAACTTTGAAAACTACGTGCGCATTGGTCAAATCATGGATACGTTAGAAACGTCTTATACTGGACCTTTCCTTGGATTTAACGGTTCGATCAATGTGGCCTATTTAACTTGTGAATAATTCAATTGTTTCATATCAATAATTATTATGTATTAACATTTTTGTACTTTTATACATTTAAATGTTTGTATGTTTGTTTATATCTAACGGATATAACCAAATATGCTTGTGTTTAAATGCACCTTTTATTTTCTGTATATATAACATTATTGTATTTATATGTATTCAAATACTTGTATATATGTTTAGATCTTCGGATGTAACCAGTTATGCTCGTATTTGAATATTCTTCAAATTTCATGTATACTATTTTTGCCTTCAAATGTTTGTATGTCTGCTTATGTCTTCGGACATAATTAGACATGCTTGCATTTGAAAGTACTTTAATTTTATGTATTTTAGTTATTATTTATTGTATAATTATTATAACATACTTTCTCACTCCGTGTTTAGCGCAGGAAGTAATGTAGCACTCCATTATAACTTTGTAAAAATTTTAATTTATGTTCGTACTTATGCTAAGATTTGCGCGAGCAAAATTTTAGCATAAGTCAAAGTGAAATACTATATAAACCCGTCATTTTGAGATACTCTTCAGTCAGATAGTCAGTCAGATCAAATTATTAAGAATCAAAAGAAAATCTCACTCAAGATACTCTCTTCAGAAATCCTCCCGGCAAGAGCGATAAACTTCAAGGAAAAGGCTGCGACTTGAATTTCGATCACCAATTTTCGCCGCTAAACGAAGAGTCTGAGGCAAGTTCGAAAAACGCACTGGAAAAGGCTGCGACTTGCAATTCGCCTACAGAGAGTATCTCAACAGAAGGGACTTATTACTTTACTTTTATTAAATATCTCTTCTATGTTGAATAAAAATATCATTTCAAATATGGATTTCTAAATTACCATCCTCTTATATAGGGTGCTTGCTCACAAAAGAAGCACCAATCTAGCAAGTAATAACCCTATATATATATATATATATATATATATATATATATATATATATATATATATATATTTAACTCTTATTAACTAACTAAATATATATATAAATATATTTCTCTATATTATAATCATTCTCACAATAATATAAAATCAGCAGAAAATTTTTTATTGCCTTTCAGTTACTCTTCGATTGAAAAATTGAGAAAACCATATCAACATGCTAAAGAAAACCATTAATAAATATATTTTTAAAATATTTTATGCATGGTTTTTTTATGGTTTAAACCATTGGTTTTTTATGTGGTTTAAACCATGGTTTAAACCAATGGTTTAAACCAAATGGTTTAAACCATCCCACCCTATATATATATATATATATATATATATATATATATATATATATATATATATATATATATATATATATATGAGGTGTAGCGGATAGTGATTTTTCACTATCCGCGGATGCGGATGCGGATAGTTAAAATCACTATCCGCGGATTGCGGATGCGGATAGCGGATAGTTAAGTTTTTAGAGTTTTAGCCACAGGTACTTCACACACACAAATATATATATATATATATATATATATATATATATATATATATATATATATATATATATATATATATATATATATATATATATATATATATATATATATATATATATATATATATATATATATATATATATATA
>JABUQX010142134.1:0-18333 GCA_015478945.1 Trachelipus rathkii
ATAATATGTAATAATATTAATAATAATAATAAAATGAGTTTGAAAATAAATTACACAAGATGAAAAATGTAACTGTAAAGTATAATTTTTTTAATATAAAATTTTTATTGTATTATTTTATTTACTTTTATATCTTATAATTTAATTTGCTATTTCTAGTTTATTAGATATTTTTTATTGATGTTTTGTGCAAATTTCTTTTAGCGCTTGAAGTAATAATACGGTAATAATAATAATAATAATAATAATAATAATAATAATAATAATAATAATAATAATAATAATAATAATAATAATAATAATAATAATAATAATAATAATAATAATAATAATAATAATAATAATAATAATAATAATAATAATAATAATGATGATGATGATGATAATAATCAAATCAAATCAAAAATACTTTATTCTGTCCATGGTATTTATTACATAGTACTTCCGTCCTTTGAACCCATGAAATATTAAGTTTCATGTTCAAACTTATATTTAAGTAAAGAAATCATGAATTAAATCAGCTTATATAATATGAAATAAACCTAACCCTAACAAGCTGGTCTATAATGATAATGATAATGATGATAATGATGATAATGATAATGATAATGATAATGATAATGATAATGATAATGATAATGATAATGATAATGATAATGATAATGATAATAATAATAATAATAATAATAATAATAATAATAATAATAATAATAATAATAATATTAATAATAATAATAATAATAATAATAATAATAATAATAATAATAATAATAATAATAATAATAATAATAATAATAATAATAATAATAATAATAATGATCATTATAATAATACAAAAATCATTCCAATATTAATAATAATAATAATAATAATAATAATAATAATAATAATAATAATAATAATAATAATAATAATAATAATAATAATAATAATAATAATAATAATAATAATAATAATAATAATAATAATAAAAATAATAATAATAATAATAATAATAATAATATTATTGACAATATAATAATAATAATAATAATAATAATAAGAATAATATATAATAATAACAATAATAATAATAATAATAATAATAATAATAATAATAATAATAATAATAATAATACTAATAATAATAATAATAATAATAATAATAATAATAATAATAATAAAAATAATAATAATAATAATAATAATAATAATAATAATAATAATAATAATAATAATAATAATAATAATAATAATAATAATAATAATAATAATAATAATAATAATAATAATAATAAAAATAATAATAATAATAATAATAATAATAATAATAATAATAATAATAATAATAATAATAATAATAATAATAATAATAATAATAATAATAATAATAATAATACGATAATAATAATAATAATAATAATAATAATAATAATAATAATAATAATAATAATAATAATAATAATAATATTAATACTAATAATAATAATAATAATAATAATAATAATAATAATAATAATAATAATAATAATAATAATAATAATAATAATAATAATAATAATAATAATAATAATAATAATAATAATAATAATAATAATAATAATTGTACTTATAACATCGAATCGTTATCAGCATTATCGTTGTTAATAATAAGAAAAACTATGCTAACAACAATTAATAATAATAACCATGTAAGATTACCATTGGTTAATAGTTGTATAAATAAAACCTAATGAAGGTAGAAATGTGCTCGTTAATATTTTGATAATAAGAAGCTTTTGATATTTCTACGAAAAGATTCAATGGTGGTGACTCTTAAACAATTTTAGGGAGATATTCCATTCAGGTATGCCTTTATGTGAGAGATTCCACCGAGATTTCGTTAGGGTGAATTTTGCTTTGTCTAGGGTAAAGGAATTTGTGCTACGGAATTTTGTTTTCAAAGTTTGTTTCTGTACAATTATGTTAGTCAAAAGATTATTTGCATTTACATTTTTGACTTTAAAGATGTGTCTATTTACTGTAAGGGTGTAGATATCAAGTTAACCATGAATTGCCAAGTGGGTTGTGTTCTGGTGGTTCAGATCAACACTCGTATTTCACAACAAGCAGAATATATATAAATCGTCACTTGCACAGTCCCATGCTGAAAGGCAGTAGAGTAGGTGAGGATAAACAAGACTATATTAATTAACTTTTTTAAGATATATTTTGGAAAAAAAAACTTCTTATCTTAAGGAATGCATAGCTAGCATAGGATAGTTTGCCAATGAAACTATTTATGTGTTCTTTGAAAGAAAGCTTGTCATCAAGGATAACACCTAATAACTTGGCAGACGATGGCCGGTTTATAATTAGATCTTTTGCTCTTACATTTAGTTGAACAGGGTTCTTTTAATTTGCTATTACCATGGTAGCAAATTACCTGCAGGTAATTTGTTTTTTGTAGGTTTAGGGTGAGCCTGTTTGCCTCAACTATGTTATAATGTTTTTCACTTCATTGCTTATTTTATAGTTAATTGTGTCTATATTACGGTCTGATATTAAGATTGCAGACGTCAGCATATTGAGAGTGTATTGAATTGTGACAATTTTGAAAGTCATTTGTATATAATAATAATAATAATAATAATAATAATAATAATAATAATAATAATAATAATAATAATAATAATAATAATAATAATAATAATAATAATAATATAAATAAACATAAATGGATAATACATTTAATATTTAAAAATATAATAAAAATAGTTATAAAAAATTTTTTTAAATAAATTCCTTAAATAAGTTTTATTTATAAAGGTATAACTTTTTAATCTCCAAATTCAAAATGTATCACGTATCATTTACATCAGAATCAAAGGATCTTTAAATAACTATTAAATTTAACCATTACACTATGTAATACATTTTTTGTCTTTGGACAACGAATCTAATTTCCAATTTTCTTATACCTAGAAGGTATGAAAACTTGCTAATATCTCCTCCAAACTTTGATTTTGTGACCAGTACAATGATTTTTCACAAATTTACCAATTCCGATATAAAAAATGGTAAATATAATCTTTCTCGGTTGCACAACGTAGAAAAAAAAAACGACATGTAATTCAAAAGTAGCATTTATTTATTCTTAACTTATACAACAGAGACCTCAAAATATTTAGAAGTGAGAAGTTTTTCTGGATTTACGCTTATGCGGTAAGTTGCTTTCACGAATCAACCCTCAAATATAGTCTCCAATCATGTTTTCATTATGCGATCCTTGGTAGCGACATTCAAAGTTTAGAATATCTTGGTGAAATCGCTCGCCATGCTCCTCTGAGTACGCCCCAATGTTCTCCTTAAATTTAGCAAGATGAGAATCAAGGATATGAACTTTGAGAGACATTCTGCATCCCATTTTGCCGTAGTTCCTGACAAAGGTCTCAACAAGCTTCTCATAGTTTTCGGCCTTGTGATTCCGAAGGAAACCACGAACCACTGCACAACAAAGCTTTTTTTAAGCTTCCCTTTTCATGTCCTAATCAGCTTCTTCGGGAATTCCTTGCCCTCTATGATCTTTTTTATTTGTGGTCCGACGAAGACACCGGCTTTGACCTTTGCCTCAGACAGCTTAGGGAAGAAGCCTTGCAGGTAGATGAAGGCTGAAGACTCCTTATCTAGAGCTGTGACAAACTGTTTCATTAGGCCTAATTTTATGCTTAGTGGAGGAAACAATATTTTCTTGGGATCAACAGAGGCTCCCATTTGACATTGCTCCTCCCTACATTGAACTCAGTCCACTGTGGCCAACCTCGTCTTTGTTAGTGTTCAGAGGCCCTGCTGTCCCGAGACAAAGCTAACAAGGCAGGTAAAGCCGCTTCGGAGACCCATCAGGAAGGCCACCATTTTTAGATCTCCGACAACTTCCAAATTGTATTCTCCATATTTCAAGGGCTTAGCAATATCTTCACGCTGCGGCGTTCCTCTTTGAGCTGCACCAAGTGAGCCAAGGAAGAGATGGATACATGATCCCGTTATGAAGTAGCACAGCTTTGAGACTCTTCGATGAGTATCAATGAAGAGGCGACACTCGCAGGGGTAGCAGGCAATTCCAAGTGCCTCAAAGATACCTGTCACATTGTGGCAAAACAAATTCCACCTTGAGTAGCAAAAAAAATCTGAGGAGAGATGGTGTCGCTTCCTGTGTACAGTCACATGCACACTGGTGTAACAAATTCCGCTGTTTTAACTATGTTAAAATCTCAGCGTTTGATTTAGTGAGACAGATCTCTGATCAAGTCATTTATGTCATGTTGGTTAGGAATATGGTTTTCTTTCCTACAGCTGCACCAACAGGGAAGAAATCAGGGATCCTGTATACCTCTTCATTGGGTGATTCGTCAGTATCTTCTTTTTTTACGCACTGATCAGTACCTGTGATGGAGTCGGTACTGGTAACTCAAGACTGTGGGGCACTGGGGCTATGGATGAAGGAATGTCAGGATAAAATATAGCAGGTGCGTTCTTTCCACTCCTACGATTTGAAGAATCGACCATACAAAAGTAGCAATCACTCAAATGGTTTGTAGGTTCTCTCCAAATTCTAGGAATGGCAAGCTTCATTGATCTTTTTTCTCCTCGAAACCATCCTGCATATATGAAATTCAGAAAATTAAAAAACGTTAGCAGCAATAATAACAACTATGTTCAGTCAAATCACAAAATTGCATTTAAAAAAAAAAAAAAACTTCCTTTTAACGTGCTTTATCCTTACATGAGGTAACAGAGGACTGAAATCGAACTTTAAGGCCGGCTATCCCAAACTAGCGCCACCAACGTGTTCGCAGCCAGTTTAATTCTTGCAGCCAGGAAGTAAAACTCCAACTATATGCTCAGAGGATTGAACCAGTCTCGCATGAGAGTCGGCGAGTCAATCTTCAAACTTGCTACGAGGCAGCATTCTAAATTGCATTTCGTATTATTATATATATACTATATATCTATTTATATATATATATATATATATATATATATATATATATATATATATATATATATATATATATATATATATATATATATATATATATATATATATATATATATATCATATATATATATATATATATATATATTAAAGTGACTACTTAGGTCACTTTCATAAATGAACTGTATTAAGTTTAATATTTATAATAAGGCAATAAGCTGTAAATACATCAGTACAAATTGTAGCTTTAACCATAAACAATATTGAGTTTGTGGTGTTGATATTATATTACAATATAAAATCTAATATTAGAGGATGTAAATTCTGGATTCAATGCCTTGATGGTTATTATGAGTAGACTTCTTGCTTCAATGGTAGGATAATCATAGTATACTTCAGCATTCAATTTTAATTTCAGATTCTAGAAATGAAGAACAACGAGAACCTACGGAAATTACCATTATTACTAAACATAATAATAATAAAAAATAATGATAAAAATAATAATAATAATAGATAATAATTTAGTAGAAAAATAAAATAATAATCATAAAAAATGATAATAATAATAATAATAATAATAATAATAATAATAATAATAATAATAATAATAATAATAATAACAGTAATAATAATAAAAATAATAATAAAAATAATAATATTAATAGTTACCCATTAAGTCTCCTTTTACAAATAATATTGGTGATAAACATTTAAGATTGGTGTTAAAAGTTAAGTTTAAAGGTAGCTTATATAAGCTTATTCTTTTATTAAAAATCTAAAGCAAAATAAGCTTATACTCTGAAACACATTAGATTCATGAATAGATTTGTAAAATAAAAATATAACATTAAAAAATAAAAATAGGGTAACTACAGATACCTTCCCTCTCAAGAAGACTGGAAACGTACTGGCTTCAACAGCGGACGCCCAAATCTCGAGGTAGAAGGAACTATAGCAGGCGAAGCATGAGATATAAGAGAAGGAGAAGGAGAAGAAACAGACACAGAAGAGGAAACCTCACAAGAGGGAACGTCAGGAGGAAAAGGTAAAATATCAGGAGGTAAAGCAAAATCGAGGACAGGAGGTAAAATCGGAGGAGGAAAAGACAAAGAAGGCAGGTGATGAGAAACAGAAGAAGAAGCAGTGGCGGTACTAGAAGGACTAGCAAGAGTAACAGAAGGTGGAACTGTAGTAGTAACCACAACAGTCTCATGTAAGGGAGAGGAAGACACAGGAACAATTCTTGAAGGAAAAGATGGAAACAAGGAGGAAGAGCCAATATCAGAATCATCATCCAAACCATAAGAAGAATCATCACGGACAAAAGAATTATCTAGCAACCGATTATCGGAAAGATCAGAATCGGAAGAATCAAGGAAAGCAGGTTTAATACGTTCAACCGAAACATTTTCAACACGAGTCCCATTTTGAATTGTGAAAAAATGAGGTCGGCGACGAAGAACAAGATAAGGACCAGTATAAGAAGGTTGTAAAGGGAAACGATGAGAGTCATGACGAAGAAATACATGAGTAGCAGAATCTAAATTCTTGGGTAAGTAAACAGCAGTAGATTGGGAACGAGCAGGAGAAGGAAGAAAAGAAGAAACAATAGAACGAAGCTTAGAAAGAAAGAAGGATAATCCGGAAAGGAAGGTCAATAGAAGAAGAAGAAAAAATTCACCAGGAAGACGCAAGGGTGAACCATAGACTAGTTCAGCTGCAGAAGATTTCAAATCTTCTCTAACCGAAGACCGAAGACCAAGCAAAACCAGGAGGAAGATTCTCCACCCAATGTTGCGGATTAGGGGAGCAGCGCAAAGCAGCCTTTAATTGGCGATGAAGGCGCTCGACATAAGAATTTCCTTGAGGATGATAAGTACTGGAATGGATATTTTCAATACCAAGGAGAGATAAGAAATCACGCCAAAGATGGGAACGAAATTGTGGGCCATTATCAGTGACAATAGAGGAAGGAACACCAAAACGAGCCACCCAATTAGTAAGAAATGCTGTAGCAATATTTTCCGCAGTAGGAGAAGAGGAATAACTTCAGGCCAACGAGTATATCTGTCAACCATAGTCAATAAATAAGTACACCCACGCGAAGGCGGAAGAGGGCCGCAAAGATCAAGATGAAGGCGATCAACAAGAGGGTAAAGGAAATGAACCTAAAGGAGGTTTAGTATGTCTATGAACTTTGGTTTTTTGACAAGCAATACATGAACGGGCCCAAAACGAGATGTCAGTATGCATGTTAGGCCAAAAAAAAACGAGAGGATAAAAGTTTTTGAGAACCACGAATACCAGGATGAGAAAGAGAATGAAGGGTAAGAAAAACCTGTTTTCGAAAAGCAGAAGGAACAAAAGGACGGACTCTGCCAGTAGAAATGTCACAAATTAAAGGAATAGTAGAATCAGGTAAAGAAAGAGTTTGAAGTTTGATAGAAGTATCAGCAGGAAGAATAAGATCCTCCCCCATTTGAGCAGCCGACATAGCAGAGTAGTCTAATGCAGGCAAAAGGCATAATCGCATTTACCTGGATACGAGATAAAGCATCAGCACTAGAGTTATCACGACCAGGAATGTGACGAAGATCAGTAGTAAATTGGGCAATAAAATCCAGATGACGAAATTCACGAGGAGAATAGTGTAAAGAAACAGAAGTAATAGCAGAAGTGAGTGGTTTATGATCCGTGAGAACATAAAACTGACGACCTTCAAGAAAATATCTAAAGTATTTAATTGAAGAATATACAGCAAATAGCTCACGACCAAAAGTACTATAACGAGTGACAGCAGGAGGAAGTTTCTGAGAATAAAAAGCGAGAGGAAGCCAAGCACCATTTGCAGTTGCTCTAGTGAAGCTCCTACAGCATAATCACTGGCGTCTACAAATAGGCGAGTTTCAGCACTGTGTTCAGGAAAAACAAGAAGAGTGTTGTTGACCAATAAAGTTTTACTCTGTTCAAAAGCCTCACAAGCAGCATCAGTCCAATTAACCATTGTCGAGCTGCCCCGACGACTTTGAACAAGCAAAGCAGTAACTGGAGCTAATATGGCAGCAGCCTTGGGGAGGAAACGACGATAAAAATTAAGGAGACCTAGGTAAGCACGAAGATCTTTCTGAGTGGTAGGAAGAGGATAATCACGAATAGCAGAAACACGATCAGGTAGTGGAGAAAGACCAGAAGCAGAAATTTTATGGCCAAGAAAATGAAGAGAAGCAGCACCCAAAATGCATTTCTCGAAATTTAAACGAAGACCAGCTTGAGATAAATGAGAGAAAACAGTACGAAGATGAGAAAGATGCTCCTCCGGAGAACGAGAAGCAACTAATAGATCATCAATGTAAGCATATACAAAGGGTAAACCACGTAAAACATGATCTATCAAACGTTGAAAAGTAGCACTAGCATTACGAAGACCAAATGGCATAAAGTTATACATAAAATTGCCAAAAGGAGTTGCAATACAAGTTTTAGGACGATCATCAGGATTAACAGGAATTTGAAGGAAGGCAGATTTTAAATCAAGAGAAGAAAAAATGGTACATCCATTTAGAGAAGTAAAAACATGAAGGTGAGGAATAGAATAAGTATCAGCAACAGTTTTAGAATTTAGTAACCTGTAGTCTCCAACAAAACGAAAAGAATCTGGCCCTTTTTAACAATGTGAAGCGGAGAAGCGTAAGGAGAAGTAGAAGGGAAAACAATACCCTTTTCCAGAAGCATGTCAAATTCAATACGCGCAACGTTTAACATTTCTGGAGAAAGTCTGCGAGCCTTACAAACAGGAGGACTACCCTTTGTCTCAATGTAATGCATTACATGGTGAGACGCAGGAGAAAGATTAGAAATAGGCTGGATTAAGTCAGAAAATTCAGAATGCAAAAGAGCGTGAAAAGAAGAATAAGAGGAGGAATCAGGAAGATTGATACCATAAATAGAAGAATCAAAAGGAACAGCATTACAAGAAAGAGAAGTAGTGTCATCAAGTAGACGACTATTGGCCATGTCAATAAGAATATTGAAATGACTTAAAAAATCAGCACCAATGATATTTTGTGTAACATCGGCCAAGAGAAAAGTCCAACGGAAAGAACGACGCAGTCCAATAGATAAAGTAAGGAGTTGTTCACCATAGACAGCAATGCTAGAACCATTAGCAGCCCGTAAATGAGAAACAACAGGAGGAAGAGAAGAACAAAAACCATGAACATTCAAAATAGAGAAACTACTGCCCGAGTCAATAAGGAAAAACCGTTTAGAATCACCATCAAATATACGTAAAAGCGAACCTGGAAGAGCAGCATTAACTTCAGGAATAGAAACAGAAGAAGAATCAACAGAAATAGGAACAGAAGGAGAAACCGTTGTAGTAGCAAGAACCGAAGACGAATAAGAAACAGTAGGAATATTGAGTGAATCAGAATTGGCATTGGAGGAAATGTCCAAGGGAGGAGCGCAATGATCTACGGTCCCCCCCGAGTGGAGTTTCCCTGAAGAGAATTTGTAGATTTAAAATTACAGGGAGGAATGCAGTTACGTGCTCTAACACCAAAATGATAATGATAGTAGCATAAAGGAGAACCCTGAGGAGGTTGTGGCAAAGAAGAACGGGAAGGTGAAGGAGAACGAGATCTAGTGCGAGAAGATGCAGATTGCTGACACTGACAACGAGAGATAGAAGACATTTGTTGTTGCAAAGAAATAATTTGAACATTCATATTGTTCAACAAGGTAAGAATATTAGTGAGAGGGTCTAAAGATGAATTCTGGAAGATGGAGGAGAGAGTACAAAAGAGAAGAAGGATGCAGAGGAAGACGAAGATATGAAGGAAGATAAGAGTTAGTAGCAAATTGAGAAGGAAAAGTAATAGAAGAAGAAGAAGGCATAATCGCGAGAGTAGAACCCATAGGGGTAAAAGATGGATAAGTTATAGGAGAAGAAAAAGATTGATTGGCACGAATAATAATATCCGCCCGTTCGGCTAATTCTTGAAGAGACAAGGCATCACCATGAGAGAGCAAGGAAGTACTAACAAAAGCAGGAAGACGATCCAGGAAGAGAGTGCGAAGAAGAGATTGGTTACTATCAGCAAGGGGACCAGAAATAGAGAGCATACAGGTAAGAAGCTGTGAAGGAGACGATCACCCAACACCTCATGTTTTAACAATTCATGAAAACGGGTAGCATCAGAAGGAGAAAGATGGCGACTAATAGTTCACAAAGAGTAGAATAGGGAGTGAGAGAGGAGCTGACTGAAGATAAGAGATTAGGGATTGATTTCTGAACCTCATAGGGAATGGAGAGCAGAAAAGCATTAGCTTTCTCGAATTCTGTAGGAAGCGAAGCAAGGAAAATATCAAATTGTTGAATTGTAAAATCAACATCATCTCTCCTAAATTGCGGTGGGGTCAGGCGAGGAACACGCGATATAGGCCAGGTAGTCGCCGGCAAAGTTGCAGAAAGAGGAGTAGGCGGTGGAGGACTCTGTTGATGTAGTTGTTGTTGATGTTGTGACATCAATAATTGTTGATTTAGCGATTGCTGTAACAGATAGTGTTGGTGTGGATCATACAGAGGCGGAGGATGAGAAAAATTTAGAGATGAAGAAGGGAGAGGAAATATAGTCGAAGAAGAAGGAATAGATAACACATTAGAGGTAATAGTAGAAATATTAATAGGAGCAGAAACAGAAGTAGTAGTAGAAGTAGTAGTAGCAACCGGTGAAAGTAGTAGTAGTAGTAGTAGTAGTAGTAGTAGTAGTAGAAGTAGTAGTAAACATATTAATAATAAAATTATTTACACAGCTGAAGGATACTTAATGGGTTCCAAAATAAAATAAAAATAAAGAAAACAAAAAATACATATAATATATGACAAACAAAAATATATAACAACAGTAAATATTCGAAAACTCTGGGATCACCAGTTAAAGTGACTACTTAGGTCACTTTCATAAATGAACTGTATTAAGTTTAATATTTATAATAAGGCAATAAGCTGTAAATACATCAGTACAAATTGTAGCTTTAACCATAAACAATATTGAGTTTGTGGTGTTGATATTATATTACAATATAAAATCTAATATTAGAGGATGTAAATTCTGGATTCAATGCCTTGATGGTTATTATGAGTAGACTTCTTGCTTCAATGGTAGGATAATCATAGTATACTTCAGCATTCAATTTTAATTTCAGATTCTAGAAATGAAGAACAACGAGAACCTACGGAAATTACCATTATTACTAAACATAATAATAATAAAAAATAATGATAAAAATAATAATAATAATAGATAATAATTTAGTAGAAAAATAAAATAATAATCATAAAAAATGATAATAATAAAAATAATAATAATAATAATAATAATAATAATAATAATAATAATAATAATAACAGTAATAATAATAAAAATAATAATAAAAATAATAATATTAATAGTTACCCATTAAGTCTCCTTTTACAAATAATATTGGTGATAAACATTTAAGATTGGTGTTAAAAGTTAAGTTTAAAGGTAGCTTATATAAGCTATTCTTTTTTATTCAAAAATCTAAAGCAAAATAAGCTTATACTCTGAAACACATTAGATTCATGAATAGATTTGTAAAATAAAAATATAACATATTAAAAAATAAAAATAGGGTAACTACAATATATATATATATATATTAATCACTTGTAATTTCCAATCTTGCCTTCCAAAATTTTCTTGCAGTACTTACTGGCGAAGTGAGATGACCATGTGTTTTCCTGGTCCCTTACTGGGATTCCAAAATAAGCTTTGTAAGCAGCACACATCCTAACAGACGTGGACACTAAGTATTTATTTGCTCTTGTTTTAATAAACTGACTGTAAGCATAGGAGAAAGCATCAGAAGAATGCTTACAACACCGTAATGACATATTTAATAACTGTGAAAAAGGAGAAAAAATGATGTTATTTGCGTAGCTAGTAAGCAACTGGTTAAGAAAATGAACGTTGAACTTATACCGCGTCTGTATCAGGCGATAGTTACGTCAAGAATGCTATTAATCACGTGGAAGAGATGAGTTTTCTGCTGATCTATCATGTGATCATTATTTGCATTTTGTGCCTTCACAATATTTAAAAGTTGCTCTACTGACCACAAAAGCAAAGTTTGAACATTTTAATTAGTATTTCCAATCAATTTTATTCACATACTAACGGAAAAAAATTATTACAACCCAGGATCAAAATATGTGTTAAATAGTAATCTTGCCAAAGTAATACATAAAGCCCCCAACCTTTACATACCTAAAGGCCATAGATCATACTACAACCTCTCATTAACACCTGAGATCTGCAACCTGATAAAACAAAGAAATATCATTTAACATCAAAAAATTTATACTCCAGATTTAACTGTCCAAATTAACTACTTAAACACACAAATCTTTAATCTCATAAAACAAGAAATTTCAAAAAAAACCTTAATGATAACATGGGGAAGTCTGAAGAAAAAGAACACACAAGGTAATAAAACGTCTCCACAACTCCCAAACAACTCCCTACCAGCAAACGAAAGATTAAGACGGACAAAAATAACTCTCTCTCTTCCCCAAACAGCACTGCAATATCCTTGCACAGCACTATTTTAAAATCTCCAACAAACCTACTTGCCCAAATAACAGAAAGGTAATACCCAAACTTTAAAAAAAAAACAAAAACAATTAAAAATCAATCCCAACCCCCATTCACTAAATAAGAAATCACTTCTCTAATCAAAACCTTAAAAAAACTCCCCAGCTAACATTTCTAACTTTTACATTAAATACTTTGGACAGCAACTACTTCATTCATACAAATATTTTCAACAAATCTTGGTCACACCTATGTTCCTCCATACTAGGAAAAAAGCAATAATCTTACCCAAATTAAAACCCAGAAAAGACCTCAGTCTCCCTTCCTCATACCGATCCATATCCCTCCTTTCCTCCTTGTGCAAACTAATGGAGATCATACTCACCAAAATCCAGCCACACTTTCACTCCCTAGATCATCAACATGACTTCAAAACATCCCACTCTACCTCAATAGCTCTAACAAATATCACACAAAACATCATAAATGGATTAAACAAAACACCATTCCATAGAGCAATACTCCTGGCTATTGACATAGTAAAGCCTTCAACACTGTACCCAGACACATACTTATTCAAAAAATCATAAACTTACCCTTTCCTAACAATTACCAAAATATGGCTATCTAATTTCATATCTGGACGCACTGCACAGGTGTCCATGAAACATCAAATCTCAAGGCTTCCCCATAAAACTAGAAACGGAGTCCCTCAGAGCCATTCTGTCTCCATTCCTGTTTAACCTCTTTACAACTGACACCCCTACCCCCCCAAACCTCCCAATTCAAAACTTAAAACCTATGTAGATGACATAACCATACCAGACCCCTCCCTCAGTATACCCATCGCTACAAATCATACTCAATCTTACATTGCCTAGAAGCTTGGTTATCTTCCAACAGAATGTCAGCCTCTACTGGAAAATCATCTATAACCTTGATCACCACTGACAGACACCAATCATTACACCCGCAAGTAACTCTAAATTACTCCATCATTCCCCTAAACAAAATATACAAAATGCTCAGTATAACCTTTGACACCAACTTTACCTTTACACCTCACATTCAAAACATAATAAGCACAGCAAACAGAAAATTAAATGTCCCTTGAACTCTATCTCAGCACAGTTTCAGCAATGAAACAATCACACTGACAACTACATATAAACAATTCTCAAGAACTACAATCAACTATGGATTGACAGTCTCAGTCTGATACCCTTTAACCTCATCTACCAATAGAATCAAATACATAGAATGCAAAATACCTCCCTTCGAACAATCAGAGACTGTTTGAAAATCACCCCAATCTAACATTTACATGAGGAAACAAATATTCTCCCCATTCAGGATCATTTGAATATGATAGGAACAATTTTATGCTGAGTCTCTTGACCTGACCCACCCATCCCACACCTACCTACAAGATCACATTATACATTGTTTAAAATCCCCTCCCTCTTCCCTCTACTACGCCGAACTCTTTAGAACAATCCCCCTTCCTCCAAACAACACATCTCTCTCTCAAAACATTTTCACACATACTTTACACAACAATACCTCAACAATCGCCCACCAAATCACCTCATATAACTCCTGCCCCCTGAAATATCAGCAACACAAAATACACTTCCGCGAAAGATACAAATCTCGCTCTCTATATTGAGATACAGGCATCATCAAAATCCCCATGAATACAGACACATGTTTCAACTCCAAGATTCTGCATCTCCAATCTGTCGCAGATGCTTAATAGAGGCTGAAACAGATGATCCAATAAATTGCCCTCCACTCATTTGCTACAAAACACTCCCATCAGATTTCCTCCCTGGTGGAGTTTCCTTCTCACTTGGAACCTGTGTTTTCCATGAATACCAGATGTCTGGTGGACTTGTTTATTAAGTACAACAATACCCCATCAGCCAGCACAGCCGCCTTGGAGAAGTTGTTTAGTCAAGGCTCTGACATTCTAAGACCAAATAGGGTAGCAATGGCATCCAGCAATTTTGAAAAATTTATCTTTATGAGAGAAAGGGAAAATGGCCCTGTTCAGAATGCAAGATGAGAGCGAAGAGGAAGAGAACAAATAATTGAAAAAGATTAAAATCTTTCTCATTTTTGTTATATACATTGCATCTTTCAATTAAAATTTAAAAATATTCATCTTTAAGTAATTGCGCTTTATTTTCTATATTTTCTATTTTTATATTTTTAAGAATTTTTTTTTTTTTTTTGCGCTCTAAAGTTTAAAATTTACAGCCCACCTCTGATATATATATATATATATATATATATATATATATATATATATATATATATATATATATATAGAGAAAACGATACACACTATATACAGCTACACTCCATATATATATATATATATATATATATATATATATATATAATAATAATAATAATCATAACAATAATTATTATAATAATATTAATATTTATAATGCCTTATTAAATAGATTTAATAAAGAATTCGGTTTGTTTCATTGTTGGGAAAAATCTGAAATTAAATAAAAAGAAGCAGCTCGGACATGAGTGCGAAAGCTCGGATTATATCTTTTATAAAAACTCTTATGTGATTAATCTTTATTTTTAGTTTATTTTTATGTAATAACTGTGAAAAAGAAATAACTTAATTTTTGAATAGTTTCATTTTGTGTTGCCTCCAGGGGTAAAATCATCAATACTTATAAATACTGCGAGAAGTGCAGACTAAATTATAAATATATATATATATATATATATATATATATATATATATATATATATATATATATATATATATATATATATATATATATTTATATATACATACATACTGTATATATATATATATATATATATATATATATATATATATATATATATATATATATATATATATATATATATATATATATATATATATATATATATATATATATATATATATATATATATATATATATATACATTTCTGCCCCTGGCCCACCTTATTGGAGGGGCCACACCGCCTCCAGAAAGCCGGTCACAGCACTTGGGCGGTTCCACAGGTCAAGAATAGAAGTTACAGTAAAGGTGGTACGGGGAGCGTCGAGGGCGGGGCACTCCAGAAGGAAGTGCTCCATTGTGTCCGGGGATATACGACATCTAGTGCAGATAGGGGATATAACGTTGTCAAGTTTGAATCTGAATTTATATTGCATAAGATTTGGGTGGTGGCGACCTGATCTGCTCCTGGTGAAGTTAATTTGGTTTCTTCTGGACAGTGATTCTTCTGTAGGGGAGATGTTTGGGGATGGGGTGTTTAGTAGATTGTTATTGGGGCGATTTTGTAGATATGTGTTAGTTAATAAATGTATGGATGTGAGAGAGCCAAGACCTATTTGGGGGTGGGGGAGGAATGTTGTTGTAGATGTCATTATAAAGTTTGGCTGGTGAGGAGGGAGGGGATTTTAGTCTGTGTCGGGGGGGGGGGTGGTGGCATGGATGGGTTGGATTGAGTGTTTTCTGGAAAAATTGTGTCCCTACCATCTTCAAGTGGGCAGGGATGGGAAGGATGTGTGTCTCGTCATGTAAATGCTGGATGGGGGTTGTTTTGGTACATCCAGTGATTATTCTAAGGGCAGTGTTTTGTGTAACTTGCAATTTATTTATGTTGGATTGTGATAGTGCTGAGAACCATGCGGGGAGGCATAGTTTATATTAGTTCTGAGGAGTTGTCTGTAGATTGTGGTAAGGGTGTGTTTTCTGTCGCTGAAGTTGTGTTGGGAGAGAGTTCGAAGGGTGTTTAATTTCTGTTGGGTTGAGGACGTAATTTAGTCGATGTGGGGGAGAAAGTCATATGTGTGTCGTAAGTGAGTCCTAATATTTTTGGGGTTTTGTTTAGGGGAAGGGGGTTGTTGTTCAAGTAGACTATTGGGTGGAGTGAGGATTGGTGGCGGTCAGTGGTTAGGAGGGTAATGGAGGATTTAAGGGGGAAGCTGTCATTCTATTGGTGAGTAGCCAAGTTTCTAATAATTGTAGGTATTCTTGGGTGTGCTGGGTGGCTGTGTTTACAAGTGGGTGTTGGGAAATGAGACTGATGTCGTCTGCGTAAGTAATTAGTTTGGTGGATTGGTTGGTAGGGGTGGGCAGATCTGCTGTAAAGAGATTGAAGAGGAATGGAGAGAATGGCGCCCTGTAGTACGCCGTTTTGTAGTTTAATGGAGTGTGAGGGAGGGTGTTTTTATGAGGACTTTGGCATATCTATTGGTAAGGGAAATTTGAAAGCCACTTTTTATCATTGTTTTCTAGGGGAGATTGAAGAATTTTGTATGAGGATATATGTGGGGACAGTGTCAAAGTTTGTTAATATCGATGGCTGTAAGTATGGATCTGTGTAATGGGGATTGGTAGAAGCCATTAATTATGTGTTGTGAGAGGGAGGGCTGTTGTTTTTGAATGATTGCCTTTAAATCCATGTTGGAATTCTGGGAGAGTGATGTTGTGAGGATATTTTTAATATTAGTTTCTCCAGCAGTTTGCTGATGGTGGAAAGAAGAGAGATTGGGCGATAGGAGGATAGAATTGGGGTCTTTTTTAGGTTTCAATTTTAGGATAATGAATGCTTGTTTCCCAGATTGGGGTATATAATTGAGTTTCAGGATTTGTTAAAGATTTCTGTGATGAGGAGAGTTGCTTTTCCTCCTAGGTGTTTTGGTGGAAGTTTGGTCAAGGTCTGGTCCTGTTGCTGGTGAATTTTTAGGGTTTTGATTGTCTCTGATATCATGTTGGATTTGTAAAAGGAGGTGGAGGGTTTTGATCTGAGGGAATTTTTGAGTTTTTTTGTTAACCTATTAATAGGAGAGTAGTTTACGGGAGATATTAGCGTAGTGTTTTGCAGGAGCTGTCTGCTTGTTGTTTTTGGGGAAGGGAGGGTTGTCGGGGCAAGGGATGGGAGATTCGTGTGAGGGAGAGGTTGTTTGTGAGTTGTTTAGTTTTTTGATAACAGGTTTTTTCTTGTATCTATGCGTAGAGATGTTGTTTGTAGGTATTGACTTATTATTGGTGTGTTAGTGGTTTTGGTTGAAATCTGGTGTTTAGGTTAGTTATTTGGTTAGTGGTTAATGTGGTGTATAGTTGAGGTTTCGGAGGGAGTTTCTTTGTTTAATACGTTGACTGATTTGGGGGATGATTTAGGATTGTGAGGATTTTTCTGACCTCCAGGTATGTAAGGTGGCTAGGATTTGATGATTGTGTTTAAAGTGGAGGCAGTGAGTGTTTAATGTTGTTATGTCATATATTGGTGTAGGGTTTATATGGGATTCGATATGGTTAGTGAATTCTGTGTAGTTTGCTTTTGTAGTTAATAAAATGTGGTTGTCTTTTTTTGGAGATTGGTGGGGGGAGGTCAGAGATATGAGGATAGGAGGTGATCTGATTGTAGGTCAGTGGTTGTGTCCCAGGTTAGTCAGTGTTGTAGGGGGAGAACAAAATGTGACGTCTGGTGAGGTAGGGGATTGGTTGGCTTAGGGAGGGATTCTGGGGAGTTTTTTGGAGTTTAGGATATTCAGGGATTCCAATTCATTAGGGGATATGGTTGCCTCAGGGATCAGATGGGTAGTCTTCGTACCAGGCAGTGTGGTGTGCATTTAAGTCGCCTTCAAGGATGAGATTTGGGTATGTTACTATTGTTGATAGCGGGGGTGTGAGGTTGTTTGGGGGTGGGTTTGGGGTGGTCGGGTATAAAGGTTGACGATGTTGTAGGTGGTCTTGTTTAGG
>JABUQX010142135.1:0-10930 GCA_015478945.1 Trachelipus rathkii
ATAAGCGTGTGTGTGTGTTAAAAATATATACAATAAAAAGAATAGAGACTATATAAAAACAGAAATTAACATTTATAAGCCAAGCTCTTTCGTTTATTTAAAAGAGTTAAGGGTTGGCAATGCTTACATTATCGATTAACTAACTTTAAACAGTTTAATTTTTTTCCATATTCTTGTAGTGAATATTGTGTAGTTGAGTTTCACGCATACAACTAAAAATTATATATATATATAGGTATATATATATATATATATATATATATATATATATATATATATATATATATATATATATATATATATATATATATATATAACTCATAACTATATATATATATATATATATATATATATATATATATATATATATATATATATATATATATATATATATATATATATATATATATATATATATATATATATATATATAGGCTATTATATATATTGACTCCGGGAACGAAAATCAATAAAAAATGTAACGTAATTTCAATGATTTGAGGGTTAATATAAATGATAGTAAATACTGGATTTTCAAATGTAATTTAATTAATAATAACAAAATTTAGAAGAAATTGACATATATTTTTGGGGCCACACCTATAGTCTTATAAAATGAGTAGCTTAGGAGGCTGTGCTTAGGCTATTTATTTCAGTTTAAATTTGATGAATGTATGTAAAATTTTGTAGAAACACCTTGACAGTAATAAATTGGTATTTGATATTTTTATATATTTTATGTTTTGATCCGGGGTAGGGCCTTCGGCCCTCTATATCACATCCCCCGTCCACCTGCAGGCGCTACGCCGCTCGTTCGCTAGGTCGGCAGCTTTTCTTTAAATCCACTTCGCCACCAAAACAATATTAATCGAAAATCAAAAAATAAAAATGAAGAACTTAGAAAAAAATTAAATTCCTATTAAATAATAATAATAATAATAATAATAATAATAATAATATTAATAATAATAATAATAATAATAATAATAATAATAATAATAATAATAATAATAATAATAATAATAATAATAATAATAAAAATAAAATCTTTGTTAATTTCTTAAAAATTAAAAATGCAAATAACGCTAATAAATAATAGAAATTGCAGCAATAACGAAAAGGCCCGAAATTCGTTGTTTTCTTATAAAAAATCTCCCCTATATAAATAGAGACAACATCATATATATGTATATATATATATATATATATATATATATATATAAATATATATACAATGTATATATATATGTATATATATGTGTATATATATATAACTATAACAATATAATATATATTTAATATATATATATATATATATATATATATATATATATATATATATATATATATATATATATATATATATATATATATATATATATATATATACCATATATATATATATATATACTTTAATGAACGGTACTTTAATTTCCACTTAATTTATTTATTTGTTTAAAATTTAAATGAATAAGAAAATTGTGGTTTTAATTAATAAAAATTAAATGTAAAATAATTATAATTAATAGATTTTGAGTGGATTCTTTGCAATTTTTTTTTCCTAATTAACTTTTTTTTTACCAGTTTGTTTCCCTTTTTTCCCGTAATCGGATGGGAAGATGGAAGCCTCCCACCATTCCCGTTGGCCTCCCTCCATTCCCGTTGGCCTCCCGCCGCCATTCCCGTTGGATTGGAATCAATTTGGTCGAATTTTTGCTTCTCTTTCGGGATTCGGAAGGACCCCATTTGGGTGTTATTAAAGTTTAAATGATTGTCGTTTGGCTGTAAAGGTTTTTTTCTCTCTCTAATGATCATTGCAAAGGTTACACTCCAAATTCATCTCTATTTCCCCATATATATATATATATATATATATATATATATATATATATATATATATATATATATATATATATATATATATATATATATATATATATATATATATATATATATATATATATATATGGACAAAATCTAGTTATTGACCTTTTGATCTAAAGTAAATTTTAATTTTAACTTATTATAAATGAAAAGAAATTCAAAACAGAATGTAAAAACCGTAGGAAATGTATTTTAAGTTATAATTAATACTAACCTACTCTTGTAGATTTTCTTCACTCGGCGGAGGAATAATATAGGAGAAAATTTGCCGAATTTTTTTATTATACTCGGTTCCAGTGTTAACTTGAAACTCCACGGGGGAAGGGTGTGCTTTTTTTCTCTCTAAAATGCTGTTTTTTTTTAAATGAAATTATATGTTATTTGCGTATGACATGAAAGTGTTAAATAAATAAAAAAGTCTCATTAAATTAAGTTTAAGAAAATTGTTCGATTAGAAGTTCTTTTAAGTTGCTAATTATAAATTGTTAAAGAATATTCCAAAAACTTATCTTTTCGACGCCCGCCATTATGTTTTGTCGATGGACCTTTTTTACGGTAATAGATTTTATAGATGTTAATTTAAGTTGTATATATATATATATATATATATATATATATATATATATATATATATATATATATATATATATATACTATGCTGAAACTGGATACTGTACGAAGGTATGAAACCGATATCTCGGCAGTACAATATAGAACTACAAAAAATATTTGTTGTTTTGCAAACAAGAATTAGAAGGGAAGAGCAGGGGGTTCCGGAGACCCTCCCCGGAGAAGCAGGAAATAGTCCTACCCTGTCGTTCCCCGGAAGGCCGAAGAGACCCCGACTCTTTGCACATCTTTGCGGTTTACCCTTGGTGTTCTTTAGTTAAAAAAATAAAAAAAAATAAAACTGACGGAGTCGTAAAACGTAACAGGTCCTATATATATTTGAATCATCAAATCCCTATAATAGAAAGTCTATTTATGGTCCATAAAGATACCCTGTACTATTTTTGGACTAACGAGTACCGTTCAAAAGGTCAATAACTAGACTTTCTCATATATATATATATATATATATATATATATATATATATATATATATATATATATATTTTTATATAAATATATATATATATATATATATATATATATATATATATATATATATATATATATATATATATATATATATATATATATATATATATATATATATATATATATATACATATATATATATATATATATATATATATATATATATATATATATATATATATATATATATATATATATATATATATATATATACTATATATATATATTTTTTTTGATATATATCTATATATATTTTTAAATAAGCCCTTTATTGGACAACTCACTGAGTGTTAGGTTGGGCTGGAACTTTCCTCTGCACTTCATTACCCTTTAATTCATCCTTTTCACGTTTCACCTTCACTGACGGTACTCTACCGTACTCTCGATCATAGGCTGGAGTGCTTGTTGGATATATTTAGTTTGCACCCTCACCCTTTTCTCCCTCTTCACATATACTCCATAAACTTACGAGCACACACTCAAACATTCTTTTAGCATTGAAATTAAAATTTTGTGAATCATGAACCTGTCGCGGAGATCTTTGGAGGGAGGGGGGGGCTGCATCCAAACAATGTCTCTTTTCCACTTTTTCCCCTATCATCATCACTTGGTGTGAGTTCGTGGTAGAGTGGTTAGAGCATCCGGTTATTGTTAACTCTGCGACGTGGAGTCCAATGTTCGAATCCCGCTGATGGAGAGTAAAATCTCCTTTGACTCATTCATTTAAAATGACCACTCCATTAGGAAACGCAACTCTGTTCCCACTTATTGCCTCTATCCTCAATTTAGAGCCAAAAGCGGATGTTGCGCGTATTTACGCAACAACGTTTGTTCTCGTCTTTCTAAAAAAAAAAAAAGTCTTTCGAATTTTCCACTTTGTGACTCAGGATTTCTTGCCAATCTATGACTAAATTCATATGTTCTGTTGATTTATCTCCTAACAATTTTGACTATTATTTCTGTTAAGTCTGGCACAAAGCTTTTAATTTATAAACTTCTCTCTTTTGGTATCGATCCTCTCTGAGACTTTCCCATTGATTTTCTTCCTATTTGGGTTTTGTATAGCTTTCGTTGTAAACGGCCATCCTTTATCATTTAAAACTACCAATAATGATGTCGTCCTTCGGGGTTCTCTTTTTTCTCATTTTCATTAGTGATCTTCGTCTCCTACCCACTTTTGTGAGGACGACTTCACCCTTCATTACTTCTTCCAATTCAAAAGACGTTCCTCTCAATAGCAATTTGTTAATGCAAGGAGAGTTGCCTTGGAGCAACTGACCTGACTGATAAAACATGGCTGTTTTTAATACCTTAAAAGCGAAGTTCCTTCAACTTTCTATTCTAGAAAACCTCCACATAACTAACGTCATTTTCGCAAACATGAGCTCGAACTTTCGTCTATCCTTAAATATTTGTGGAGATTCTTTTCCCCGTGACCTTTCTTGGAAGGATATATTTCTCTTACTTCTAAGAGGTTGGGTGTTTGAGGCACCTTTAGAATTTCTTCATACCACCCCAGCTACTTGCGCCGTATAGGGGTATTGCTAGTTCTTGTATGGAACATGTATTGCACTTATTCCATCCACTAAAAGCTCTCCTTGAAAAGATAGAGTTTAGGGTTTTACGTCTTGTCAACTGTTTCGCTATCACTAACTCTCTGTGTGTCTTTTTCTGCCCGTCGAGTTGTTGCATTTACTGTTTGTATTTTACTGTTACAATTACAATCAAGGTTTGCAAATACCCGTTTTTTTTTTTTAATTAAAAGAAACGACAACTTCAGTGTGTTTTTATAGGGATTTTTTTCCTTTTTAAATATATTTTGAAATCTATTAAAACTTTAATATAAAAAATTTACATGCTCTGCTTTTATACAGCATTTTTGATTCTTTTAAGAGTTAGGCACATACGTTCTATAAATGAGAATTGTATTTTAGAGCTACTCTGTTTTACTAACTTGAAGGCTAAGAATATTAATTAGGTATGGTTTTTACCAGTTGTTACCGAACTTTCCTGGGCATTACCCCAAAATATATTTGTGTACAACAATATTACCTCTAGGATTGAAAGTAAAGGAAAACAAACAATGCGTTTAAAATTATAGCATATGGTATGCAAATATTTTTCATTAAATTACACTCAATCCTGAAAACTCTTAAGAACACGCATTCAAAATAGTTTATTGATCCACTGGAAAATAGTCATACCATCTGAAAAGTAGATACTATAGTCTGCTTGATAAATGAACTTTGAAAATAAAACTTAACGTTAACAAAATAATAAATTAAAAATAAACCGCATGAAATATGAAAATAGTAACATACAAAATTAATGGAAATCTTATTAGGGAACAAAAGAATTTCATTGAAAATATTTTCATTTCGGTTTTTCAAAAAACGGGTTTCATTTTTGACAAACCTAAATAATTAGGGCTACTTTATTTGAGGTCGGAGTAGTTTGGATAGGGTTTTACAGATAGCATCAGCATTTTATCACTTCTTCATGTTGAACTTTGAGAGACTGCCGCTCGCTCTTATTATCCAAAAGTGTGACAGATTTACCTTTTTCTGAAATTCAGTTCGTTGGAGAGAAGTTCAAGAAGTGCCTCTGCCAGTGATGTAGGCCTTTCTGGCACATTGCAATTTCACAGGTAATTAATGGGATTCACACTAGTACCCAATTTTTGTGAATCAAGCTCTGGAGAGTAATCAAAGAACCACTCTCTGAGTTTGGCAAGATGTCATAGCTATAACCGGATCTTTGATGTCCCCAGAAAAAAATATCACAATCTTCCCAAAACAAATTCGGAGGGGCTTTTTGTTATTAGTTTACTTATAGAGAGGTTTTTGTTATTAGTTTACTTATAGAGAGGTTTTTGTTACACTTTCTAATAAATAATAAATTTCCATAAGGGTGTATTGTGAGGTGTTTTTTGTGCGTATGTAATATTCATTACTGTTCGCAAGCTTAGAGCCAACATTTGGTCTTGTATAGAATGAGCTGAAAAGAAACCAGAGAGCTGAATAGGCGTTGAAACTCATCACAGTAGCCTATAGAAGAAATTAGGAAAGGAATTTTATTTTGTATACATTTTAGTAGTTATATAATGCAAAAAAAGGAATTTTATTGTCTTGTTTTAGAAGAATAAATGTTTTCATATTTTTAATTTCATTTGCTTGGTATGTAAGTTTTGTATGTAATTATTGTTTTAGTACATTTAATAACCAATCTTTTTTATCTCTGCAGCCACAAATGCAAAAATCATTATGGCAATGGTAAATGGTAACCTAGATAATGTATAATTAAATATATATTTATTCAATTCTTCTATTAATTTGATTTTTTCCTTCAAAATTACAAAAATGTAGCATAAAGTAACTGGTGGGGTTTAATTTGGCGAGTTTCTTTATTGCCAACTCTGATTACAATGGACTCTGATCTTCTACTAAACTTTACAGTCCTATACCTCCTCCATTGAAAATGTCTTTCCGCACAATTTCTTTCCACCTCTCTCTCTCTCTCTCTGACTGCAGACTTAACCGCTATGCTCAATTCATGCTCTGGTGAAATTTTTGTAGCATATTCCATTATCCTATCTTCTAAACTTCTTTTGAATTACACACAGTCTGTACATGTCAGCCTTTAAATTAAATCTGATATATATATATATATATATATATATATATATATATATATATATATATATATATATATATATATATATATATATATATATATATCACTGCGTCTTTGTATATTTTAGTAGATTTTTAATGTCTCATAAAGTATAATTTGCTATGATTTCAGTTCATTATATATATATATATATATATATATATATATATATATATATATATATATATATATATATATATATATATATATATATATATATATATATATATATATATATATATATATATATATATATATATATATATATATATATATATATATATATATATATATATTGAAGCACTGTGGGGCCAGTTTGTCGGTCTGAAGAGTCATTAGCGATTTAAATTTACATATTTGAGTGGGAAAAACATTTAAAAATAAAACTTGGACAAATAAATCGAGTTGTATAGTTTTATTTGAATAGTCGAAATAGTTTTGCCGAAATGTAAAGTTAAAATTATATCAAAGGAAACTTTGATTGTTATTTCAAACATTTTAATTTCGTTGTTTGGAAATTGGGGTAAATGCATTTTATAATAAAAAGTTATAAAAGATTGCATGATTTTTTTTAATGCTTTAAATAGAAACTTGCCGCTCTTGACCTCTGGCCAACGCTTATATATATATATATATATATATGTTATATATATATATATATATATATATATACCTAGCATCTGGAGTATATATATATATATATATATATATATATATATATATATATATATATATATATATATATATATATATAGGAGGGAGAGTGAGATGTTTGGGGTAGAGAGAGGGTTGAGACAGGGATGTGTAATGTCACCGTGGCTTTTCAATTTATTTATGGAGAGTGTCTGCAGAGGAATGATGAGGGAGGGGAGAGGGGTGGAATTGATGGATAGGGGTGATAGATGGGAAGTGAACATGACACTATTTGCGGATGATACTGCCTTAGTGGCGAAGAATTCAGAAGGGCTGTAGTATTTGGTGAAGGAGTTTGAGAGAGTGTGTGGACAAAAGGGTCTTAAGATAAATCCAGGTAAGAGTAAAGTGTTAGTGTTTGAGGAGGAGGAAACAGATGAGGGGATGGGGTTAGAGATTAGAGTAGGAGGTGTAGTATTAGAAGAAGTAAAGGTTTTCAGATATTTAGGGATGGATTTGGGTAAGGAAGGAGGGATGAAGGAAGAGATAGATCACAGAGTAGGAGAAGGAATGAGAGCATTGAGTGGTCTGAGGGAATTATGGAAAGGGGGGGATTTATCACATAAACTTAAGATAAGTATGTTTGAAAAAATATGTGTTCCAGCGGTACTATATGGGTGTGAAACATGGGGGTTGAATGCTAGGTCCAGGAAGAAGTTGGAAGTGTTTGAGATGAAAGGGTTGAGAGCGGTATGTGGGGTTAGTAAAAGAGAGAGGATTAGGAATAGGGTAATAAAAGAGAGATGTGATTGGAAGAATGGTTTGGTGAGAAGAGCGGAGAAGGGAATGTTAAGATGGTTTGGACATCTAGAGAGAATGGAGGAACAGAGGGTGGTTAGGAGAGTTTGGGAGGCGGAGGGGATAGGAAGGAGAGGAAGGGGGAGACCGAGAAGAAGGTGGATGGATGGAATAAAGGAAATGCTGGAAGAGAGAGGGATGAGGGTGGAGGAAGGTAGGGTGTTGGCGAGAGATAGAATGGAATGGAGGAGGTGGGTGGGGGCGAGATGAAGGTAAATATGAATTAGGGAAGCTGCACGTACCACTACCCCGCTTATGCGGGATAAGGTGTTTGTAAATAATAATAATAATAATATATATATATATATATATATATATATATATAGTATATGTATATATATATATATATATATATATATATATATATATATATATATATATATATATATATATATATATTATATATATATATATATATATATATTCTATCAAAGTACTGTAATTACATTACAATTATTTAACTTAAATCTTCTAATTACCTTTTAATTATACAAGTAATTTGAACAAAAAATATATATTTTTTTAATTTATCATGAGGGGGATTTGCTTTTACATCATATTTCTAACTTTTGTTCATTTATTAAGTGCAATGTTAAAGTTTTCAACAATTATTATTATTATTATTATTATTATTATTATTATTATTATTATTATTATTATTATTATTATTATTATTATTATTATTATTATTATTATTATTATTATTTTTATTATGTCTGCAAGATTCTGTTGGAATATTAAAATTTGATTGTCTAAAATAAAGTCAGCGAAATTGTAATGAAGGAGGCCTACACTTTCTTTAACTTTTAATATATATCGAGGAATAAATGAAGTGTATCCATGCTTATATTACTGTCAACTGCTCATGCAAGTGTAGGTCAGAAGAAGAAGAAGAAGGTAATTAATGAGTTTGAAAATGTTTCGTGTATATTGCAGTAGTGAATGAGAAAAAGTTTTAATCTTAATGGAGCGTGGTGGTATTTTTTCGAGTTTAAACAACTTAATTATGTAGAATGATGGAACTTGTTCACGATTCTTAAAATATTATAATTAGATATGAAAAGCGTCCTGTCATATTTAATTTTTAATTATAATTCTTTTTATTGTATTATTATTATTATTATTATTATTATTATTATTATTATTATTATTATTATTATTATTATTATTATTATTATTATTATTATTATTATTATTATTATTATTATTATATTATTATTATTATTATTATTATTATTATTATTATTATTATTATTATTATTATTATTATTATTATTATTATTATTATATTATTATGATTATATTTTTATTTTTATTTTATTATTATTATTATTATTATTATTATTATTATTATTATTATTATTATTATTATTATTATTATTATTATTATTATTATTATTATTATTATTATTATTATTATTATTATTATTATTATTATTATTAGCTTAAAACCCCTTATTCTAAAAACGCAATGGTATCAGCTGTACAACAATTTCTTCGACTTCTCCACTCCCGTAAGAAACAAATTATTTTATGTTGGACCCCCTCTCATGTAGGGGTAACTGGCAATGAAATCGCTGATAGAGAGGCCAAAATGGCCGCCTCCTCTTCTCGGAGTTGTTCCAGGTACCTCCCGGATGCCATTCGACAAGGCCGCCTCCCATCAACTGATTACTATCCTGCTCTCCGACGGGGCTTTCGATCTTGTTGGCAAGAGTGCTGGACGAGTGATCGGCGGGGAAGGAAACTCAGAAACATAAAGCCGAACATCGGTGAGTGGTCTTCCTCCCACAGACGAAAGCGCTTACATGAGGTGATACTTGCACGCCTCCGTATTGGCCACACTAATATCACTCACAGTCACTATATGTCACGAGACCCTCCTCCCATTTGCAAATTTTGCCGTCGCCACACCCCGCAATCTGTTCATCATATCTTCATTGATTGTTCCCATCTGGACCCTATTCGCTGTCGTTATTTTCCTACTTTACGGTCCATAACACCTTCTAAAAGATTATCCCATATCTTATCTGAATCTTCCCACTTTAGCAGTAACACTATTTTCTTGTATCTTCAAGAAGTGAATATTCTTTATAGTATTTGATTTTGTTATGTAATCTTAAGACCATTAACAATGCAAGGATAAAATTTTATTTAGTTTTTATTTATTTTGACTGACTGAATATTCATTTCACCAATCAAATCTTTCTTTGACATTTGAAACATATATATGACAGGGCCCTCCCATGGTGCTGATTTTTCAGCCCAGTGTGGCCGCTTCATTGTGAGCCGTGGTGGGTCCTGTACACTAACTCAAAAAAATTATTATTATTATTATTATTATTATTATTATTATTATTATTATTATTATTATTATTATTATTATTATTATTATTATTATTATTATTATTATTATTATTATTATTATTATTTAAAAGATGAGTGAGAAATAGCCTTTTTCTCACCCTAATAATCCCTAATCGATTATCTGCCTTGAACCGATTAATTATTGTAGTTGGAAGCTTCTTATAAGGTTTAATTTCCGTCAAATTTCCAAATAGATTTTCTCCAGCCACTTCATTTCCCTTTTAAGCTTTAAAGAGGAATTAGCGATTTGAACTGGGCTGCTGTTGTTTCGCGGGTTTTTGCGTTTGCGAGCTCCGGAAAAACGACTTGCTTTAAGGGATGGGGGAATTGTATTTGCAGCGTTTGTATACGAGTTCATATGGGGGAGTTTGTATATATATTCTCTTAGTTTCGAATCCTTTGAAAGAAGCACAAC
>JABUQX010142136.1:0-5000 GCA_015478945.1 Trachelipus rathkii
GGTGTACTTCGTTCGGTTTTAAGTTGTTTGGGTGTTTAACCGTTTCGCATTTATCGTGTTTCGCGTTGTTGCGCCACTTCCATCTACCTATCTTATGGAGTGCTGTAGGAATAAATAAATTTTCAGCAATATGACCTTTAATCCATCTGGCTTCTGGTAAATACCCCAGATCTAAAAATGCTGTATCTCAGTGGAATATCCCAAGGAAGAATTATTTTTAACTCTAAAATTTCCAGGTAGTCATCCCAAGGTTGTTGTTCTTTAATTTTATTTTTTTGCATAGAACAAATATCATTCACATCGTCTTTTAACGTTTTCTTAACCTCTTCATTTCTTTCCCAGATCAAAATTTTGCTCCAAAAAAGGTGAGAAGCTCCATTTAATCATCCTGTATTGTTTGGGGTTGTGTTAAAAACAAGGCCCTCGACTTTGTTCAGTGATTGTATTCTTGTAAGGCATCCTGTGGCTGATGCCGCCAATCTCCTGTTGCGGGATAAAGTTCAGAACACAAGAGATATTCGTTTTGGGACTTGTAGATATCACTGGATGTCGGTCGACTGATGTGCATCCATTAATATCGGGAAACAGTTTTGAATCCCAGTGGATAGATACGAATTTCAAATTCAAGCCCTCTAATTTAGATTTAGCCATAAATGCTGTTTATTGGACCAATTTTTCACTACCATTCTTAATGGATAAACGGTTTATAACATAGTCCCTAAAATTTAAATTATGTGCTTTTACACAAGCTGTTAATATGTGAACAAGTTCTCTATCGCTTACCTTACACTTATCTAAGGCTGCTGAGAGTCGAGTTGTTAGAATCTCTTTTCTAGCTCTTTTAGATGATTACGATCTGTTTCGATTCGTGTATAATGAGAAAACCTAGATTATAAGTGTATACTTGAGTTTCTACTGACTCATAATCGTCAGTGAGGAGGATGACAGATTCTGCTATTCGAAGAAATAATTCAAAACATCTTAAACAGATTCAATAATAACAAAAAATATATATATGCCAAAATACATTAAATCATTTACCACTTGATATAGGTACTTACTAACTACAATTCTTGAATGTGAATGTTTCGTTTCTTTCCAGTTCAACTGATATTTACTCTTTCACCTTTACCACTGTTCAACGGCAGCAAGCTTCTTGTCGACTCCCAACATAATGCCAATATTCTATTGCGCATTCTCATTTCTGCCTTCTTCTATTTGTATCATATTCAGTGCGTTTTCATGAGCTATATCAAACAAATCATCAAGACTGTCTTGAAATTCTTTTTCTCTTTTTCTGCATAAATCACTTTTTCGCGTTTTACTCTTTTCAAGTCCACGTAGTTTTTCGTATAAACTTTTGCACTTTTTAATACAGTACAAACTGCCCCGTGTTGGTATACAGGCTTTTCTCCAATATATAAGACATTCATCAATAACCAGAGATGCACTGTCATTGCACGTTTAACTTTACCTCACGCATGTTGTAATATAGAACGCGTAAAACATCTCCCCGAGATGGCAACTTACTGCCGGTAATTTGAATTTTCGTTGATCCAAGAAGAAATATTGGCTTCCTTGACATTCTCAAATAGTATTATGAACGTTTACACAAATACTATAATAATATAAAATTCTCAAAGCTAATACAATTTAATTACATCAATCAACGTACACCTTCCAAGTAAGCAATAACGACTGAGGAAATTACCAGTTCAGTAAAATAAATTAAAAACGTTGGCAACTTTTGGGGACTGTGCGACACGTGTTAATGTCAACTGATTTGTCTTAAAATTTACATAGAAAACATTTTGGTAATAAAAAACATTTCTAGAAAAACTTTAAATTGTATAAAGGAAGATTTTTTTAACTCTTAAAGAAAGTCGGATATTCATTTAAATTATTTAATATATGTATATGTATGTATGTAACAATAATAATATAATATAATAATAATATTAATAATATATATATATATAAATAATAATATATGTGTAATAATATAATAATATGTATATGTATATATAATATATATATGTAATATATATATAATATGTAATAATATATATATATATAATAATATAAATAATAATATAATATATATAATATATATTAATAATATATGTATATAATATATAATAATATATAGATAATATATAATAATAATAATAATAATAATAATAATAATATATATAATATAATAATAATAATAATAATAATATATAATATGTATATAATAATAATAATAATATAATAATATGTATGTTTATGTAATAATATATGTAATAATATATAATATATGTAATATATGTATAATATATGTATGTATATATATTAATATAATATAATATATAATATATATAATAATAATAATAATAATAATAATATGTATGTAATATATTAATAATAATAATAATAATATATATATATATATATATATATATATATATATATATATATATATATAATATATATATATATATATATATATATATATATATTACATATGAAAATTATGGCAATATTTAATGATGGCATAACAACGATAAGCCAAAAATTTTCAAAAAATAACGGTCTTCCTTCTTTATGAGAACGAAAAAAAAAATTAAAATAAAAAAAAAATTATGCATAAAATTGGAATATGAAAAATATGATAAAAATGAAAAGTTAAAAATATAAAGAAAATTTTTAATAGAAAATTTTCAGATATTATAAACTTTTTTTAATAAAGTCCTTCCAATATTTTCTTGAAAAATAAATTTTTCCATTAAATATTTTTGAACTTTTTTATATACTTTTTTTTTTTTTGGAAAATAATTTTCGGTATTTTAATTGGATTTAAATTTTATTATTCTCCAATTTAATTATATTATTTTAAATTTATTGATAAAAAAAAAATATTCAAGAATTGCGAAGGAAAATAGAGTATAATAAATATTTATTTTGCTGATCATTTGAGAAAAAGTTCTTATCGGAATAATTCACACACGACTCTTACTTTTTTTAAGCTATGGAAATAATCAACATCTTTGAGATATTTTCTCATTTCTTTTTCTTATTTCTTTTTCTACTCATTTCTTCTATATCTTCTTCATTCACTTTCACTTCTTCAATTATTTCCCTTACTTTCTAACGTTTCTTCCCTGTGTTTACTTTTCCTTCTTCTTATAAATTTATCTTCCTTTTCTGCCTTTTATTATATATATATATATATATATATATATATATATATATATATATATATATATATATATTTCTATGTATATATATATATATATATATATATATATATATTTCTATGTATATATATATATATATATATATATATATATATATATATATATATATATATATATTTATATGTATGTATATATATACATATATATATATATATATATATATATATATATATATATACTAAAAATTTCTATAATAGTATAGTTTTTAATTCTATGTGTGTATATATATTTCTTATGCATATGTATATATAAATTTCTATATTATATATATATATATATATATATATATATGTATATATATATATATATATAGATTAATATATATATATATAATATATAAGAAATATATATATATATATATATATATATATATATATATATATATATATATATATATATATATATATATATATATATATATATATATATATATATATATATATATAAACATATATATATATATATATATATATATATATATCTATATAATAATATATATATATATATATATATATATATATTATATATATATATATATATATATATATATTCTTCTTCTTCTTCTTCTTTCTTCTTCTTCTTCTTCTTCTTCTTCTTCTTCTTCTTTGCAAGGGATGGGGTTGATTTGAATGAGTAGTTGGTGATGGCCAAGACTGGGTCGACTGGACACAGGGTTAGGAAAATACCACACAGAGACAATGTTAAAAACAGAAGCTTTTCGGGATGGTTGCAAGTCCTCGTTCGATATTTGCGAAATCAAAGCGACATCTTTTAACGCAAGAAGCATCCGAAATAAAATAAATTAATTTAAAGCTAATGTTTACGTAGAAAATTGCAATATAATTACAATTAATGCAACATGGAGCAACTTTAAAGCTCGTGATTTTGTTTCGGAATTTCAAATTAATGGATGTAAATTATTTTCAAATACCAGCTTCATTTATATGTTGAAACTACTATGGCGTTACCCAAAAGATAATTATGTATCTAACTACTCAGCTAAAACTAGCTAATGTTTATGAAATTGATATCCTTGGTTAAATTAGAAACATGGAATATAAAATAGAACTTAATAAATGTCTATCGTCCACCACCTTCCTCACAAAAAGCAATAGATGTAGCTTTGTATAAAGAATTGAGCAAGGTCTCAGAAGGGTATACAATAACTTTATACAAGTGTATACAATAATTTTATGCAGATCCGGAAGGAAAACGACTACTAAAAATCTTATGAGATAATTTCCTTTTTCAAATAATTAATTGACCAATGGGTGTTAGTTCTAACGTTCTAAGCAGGTAACCTCATCGATCACATTATCATCTTAATTTGTAATAAATAGCTTTGATGTTAAAAGTAAATCTTAAAGAGAATTCGGGCAACGAACTAATAACAGTTTCGGCATTCCCTGCTTAGAAGGTTAGTTCTAAAGTTCTTAGTCAGTGACCTCATCTAGCCTCAGACTAGCCTTGAGTGAGCTGTAAAGTCTTTGCTGGTCAGTGTTCTGTATTTCTGCAGCTCTTCTTCTTCTACCTTTCAAATCTTTATGGAGAAGGTTTTTCTGTATTCTAAGAGTTGAAATATCATATCTTAACTAACCTGACTATTTAAAACTTGTTTTGCTGCTCAAATTTGCAAAACGAATAATTAAAAAAAAAAAGTTACAAAATATCAAAGAAATCATCAACGCCAGACAAAAAAGAGAAAGTTTTCTACCTTGAAATTGAAACCTCGGACATCAAGATTTTAATAAGTACATTAGT
>JABUQX010142137.1:17500-24653 GCA_015478945.1 Trachelipus rathkii
TAGTATATATATATATATATATATAGTAAGTAGAGCAGAGGGGGTGTCAATCCCAATTTTCTTGAAAATCACAGGATATACTGTAAAAAAAATAATAATAATGAAGAATAGTGAAAATGAAAATCGCGCGCGTAGCGCGCGTACACGTGATAGTATATATTGTATGTATGTATATGAGTGTTATTTATATATATATATATATATATATATATATATATATATATATATATATGTATATGGTATATATATTATTATTATTATTACCCTTCCCCCTTTCCTATGTTCTTTCTTTTAAATATGTTATGTATATATTTACATATGTGTGCACCGTAGGTGCACACACACGAGGACGAGTGTATGTTGATGACGCAGTCAATAACATTACACGAGTTGTTATTACACACAGATGCCTACAATATAATATTCACATGTGTACACATACACACAGATGCATACACACACACACACACAACCTACACGTGTACCCCTCCCCCTTTCTCTTCTATCCCCTCCATCTCTTTACCCCCACCCGCTATTTCTTTTCTTCTAGTTGGCAAGACTAAGCAATTGTTTACCTACCCCCTTTGAGGTTGTCACGACCACATCATCATTGCCCTACCCCCTTTTGTTCTTTCTCTCTCTCGCCCGCACACACACACACACACACACACACACACACACACACACACACACACACACACACACTTACGTTTCCGCGCGCGCCCGTTTTTCGCCCCGCCGCCTTCCCACCAATCTGCCACCGCCACCTCCGGGATCCGCCACCACCGGTTTCGCGTGTTGGTATACCTTTCGCGTTTCGTCTGTCGTTCGCATCGTCATTGAGGAGAGAGGGGTTTTACTACTCCTTACTCCCCCACTCTCTTAGTTCCCCCCATCTTGTGATATATATAAAATTGGACGGGATGGAATCGAATCCCGTCCTTTCGGCTGCTCCAGCACGGTGATCGGCAGGTAAGTCTAGGACTTAACTGACCGTGCCAAGCGGCCTTCCAGTCCTAATCTGAATTCATGTTTATATACAAATGGAGTTCAAAGTGTGTATTAAAAATACGAATAAAATGATTCCCGTGTCTTTTTTATTTCGACTTCACGGTCAATTATAGTTATAATTAACCGTGAACTCAAAGGGATTAAAAGCTTACCTTTTTCTTCAAGCCTGATGATTACCTTCTGTCGGATATTTCAATGATAAGATTTCGCCCCACGGCTATAAAAGAAAGACAGAGTTCTTGTCAAATAAAACTTTAGTATTATATTATATATATATTTATATAATATATATATATATATATATATATATATATATATATATATATATATATATATATATATATATATATATATATATATATATATATATATATATATATATTATTATTATTATTATTATATATATATATATATATTATATTGTTAATATATATTTAAAAATGGGAGATGCATATATATATATATATATATATATATATATATATATTGAAGGGCCTGCCAGCTTAAGTAAGATTTAAGATTTAAAAGTGGATTTTCCTTTGAAAGAACTCAAAGTATAATTTAACATTAGATAAAATGAGAGTTAATTGGAATAGGATGTTTCTCATATATATATATATATATATATATATATATATATATATATATATAATAAATATATAAATATATATATATATATATATATATATATATATATATAAAAATCCATAACTATTTTATTTATGGCGTAGGGAGATTGAACTCGAAGCTCCTCCTCGCAGCACCTTAAGCTTTGCCTGGTCGTGATAGACCGCCGCTTATTGCCTTCGTTTGAAGGGTCTTACCACGTGGTAAATCGAATAAGGTTTATAACTAAATTTTCTCTTGAAAGAATCCAAAATATATTTTTAATTTGCGTTTTCAATGTTGAAATTATACATGTTTACTGATTTTCTAACATTTACTTTAACATATCGTTAATAAATTTAATGATTATATTTAAAGACTTATTTCAAAATAAAAATAATTGTACAATAATAATTGACCAATCAAGTGTCTTCAATCATTTTTGTTAAAGAAAATTAACCAATCAGGTGTCGCTTTTCATTCATTCGGATTTTTGGATAGATATCTCCTTATTAAAATAGTTTTTATCGATAAATATTTGCACTGAGCACAAAGAAGCATAATCATATAATTATTAAATATATAATTTATATCGATTATATAATTATCGTATATCACTGATGTCTATAATTTTCTCCATTTTGAGCTTCTCTTAATGATAGGAGCAGTTCATCTTTTAGGAAAAAAGACGCGGTATATTTGCTCTAATTTTAAGTTATCTAATTCTACACGTATATTATATATATATATATATATATATATATATATATATATATATATATATATATATATATATATATATATATATATATATATATATATATATATATATATATATATATATATATATATATATATATATTATTATTATTATTATTATTATTATTATTATTATTATTATTATATATATATATATATATATATATAAAGAATAGTATATATATATATATATATATATATATATATATATATATATATATATATATATATATATATATTGAAAGGCCTGCCAGCTTAAGGAAGATTTAAGATTTAAAAGTGGATTTTCCTTTGAAAGAACTCAAAATATAATTTAACATTAGATAAAATGAATAAATTTTATTATTATTTCTTCTTCTTCTTTTTCTGCTTCTTCTTTTCTGCTTCTCATTCTTCTTCTTCTTCTTCTTCTTCTTCTCTTCTCTTCTTCTTTCTTCTTTCTTTCTTCTTCTTCTTCTTCTTCTTCTTCTTCTTTTTCTTCTTCTTCTTCTTCTAAAAAAAAAAATTGGAAATAATTTTAGAAAAATGTCATAAGTACGTAAAAGAATTACGGCTTGTATTAGCCTTGATGTTCATGGCTTGCAAAGTAACCGTTCTATGATATCATCGATCGCACTTAACCTGTAATAAATAGCTTTGATGTTTCTTACCGCATAGAACATCTGTTACAAATAATTGTAATCAATAACTGTAGTAAGTGGCTTTGATGTTTATTGCATAGAACATATCTGTTCTAATACGGTGGAGATCTAATCGATCACACTGAATAACTGTAGTAAATATTTTGATGTTCACCGCATAGAACATATCTGTTCTAAGACGGTTATCGATCACAACACAATAAATAAACAAAAATACTTAACATACTATGATGTTTGTTTGCTTAGAAGCAGATCTGCTCTAAGTGAGCAGACTCATATGTTACATAGAAATAGGTAAAATAATATGCTTATTTCAAAAATACATAACAGGTTTTTTTAATAACTGTAGACACATCCAACAAATTAAATAAACAAAAATACTAAACAGACTAGCCCTTGAGTGGGATCTGTAAAGTCTTTGTTGTCGGTGTTCTGTAGTTCTGTAGTTCTGTAGTTCTTCTTCTTCTTCTTCTTCTTCTTATTCTTCTACACAACAATCCATGAAGTCACAGCTAAACCAGCAGCAACGCAAACAACAACAACAACATCCGCCAACAGAGACAACAACAACAACAACAACAACAACAATAAATCCTAAAAGACTTAAATCGCATTTCATTTTCAATGAAACATCAACAAGAACAATAACAGCAACGAGTTTGATGAAACATCCTCTACAACATTCAAGGCAGACCCATCAACAAAACAAATGCCAATCACTATTCACATTCTATACTCTAATGAAATTAAAAGAAACTTGAGTAAAAACATCTGACGATTGTAATGAAACCTAGAGTTATTACAATCAGAATCAAGACAAAACAACCACAATCCATGAAACAGCATCTACAAAAGCATGAACAGCAACAACAACAACAACAACAAAGCCAACAACAACAACAAACAACAACAACGAAAAACAGCATCAACAACAGCAACAACAGCAAACAACAACAACAACAGCAGCTCAAGAATCAGAGTCAAACCAATTACACACTGAGCAAAATAGGACTTTAAAGAAATATATATATATATATATATATATATATATATATATAAACATCCTATATCCAGTTATATATATATATATATATATATATATAGAAGGCCTGTGAAGGCTTCATTTGCAAAGTGGGATGAACCGTAACATTAGAGCAAACAATAGATGCCTTCATAGCAGTGACCAGCTGAAGTACTGTAGAAGGCTATATTAGGTTTTCATAATGTTCCGCTTAGTTTGTTGAGATTGATACTGAAGATTTGCTAATTGTTATCGGTGGAAACAGTTACAAATGCAGAACTCACGTTACTGGCATTGACTTCATATATATATATATATATATATATATAGTATATATATATGGTATATAAGGTTGGGTTATATATAATATATAGTATAAAGATATGTTATATGTTATATATATATGCTACATATATATATATATATATATAAGTTATATATTATATATATAAGGTATATATACACTACCAACCTGACTTCTATTGCTGTAACTGATATTACGCTCAATACCACTACTACTTCTGGGTACTGCTGCTGCACTACTACCAGCTACGACAGATGCCATATTTACAACAACTACAACTACCAATACTCAATAAAACTACAATACCATTCACTACTCATTACTACCCTGATTCTGTTGTGTCCATTACTACTACTACTACTATCACTACTACTACACACATTGGGCCATCAATGACTGTTCATCCCCCATTCGTTATTATCATTATTATTATTATTATTATTATTATTATTATTATTATTATTATTATTATTATTATTATTATTATTATTATTATTATTATTATTATTATTATTATTACTATTTATTATTGAATGGTTTTAACTCTGAATTTTTCTGCCCACTTTAGTAGAACTTCTTCTTTTTCTGCTTCATTTTCTTTCTTCTTCTTTTCTGTTTTCATTCTTCTTCTTCTTTCTTCTCTTTCTTCTTCTTTCTTCTTCTTTCTTTCTTTTTCTTCTTCTTCTTCTTCTTCTTCTTCTTCTTCTTCTTCTTCTTCTTCTTCTTCTTCTTCTTCTTCTGCTGCTTCTTCTTCTTGTCCTTCTCCTTGTCCTTGTTCTTCTCCTTGTTCTTCTGCTACTTGATCTTCTCCTTTTTCTTCTTCTTCTTCTTCTTCTTCTTTTTCTTCTTTCTTTCTTCTTCTTCTTCTCTTCTTCTTCTTCTTTCTCTTCTTCTTTTTGTTTCTTTCTTATTTTTCTTTCTTTTTTCATAAGAATCTCAACGTAGAACAGACCCGCACACAATATAATGATTAACATCACAACATCAACAACATCAACGATCGGGTTCAAGAAGGCAATAGATCAGCCAACAACGCATCATCAATGTTGCAAACAGCCAGTTCATGAAGAGTTCATTGTGCATATAACTCTTTCAAGCAATGAAAGCATATTTAATGGAGGTGCCTAGCATACGTGTGAATAGTTAGCTTTACTGCTATGCTGCTTTACTGCTTTACTGCTTTACTGCCTTACTGCTTTAAGGTGCAAAGTAAATGTTTTAATGAAATTTTTTTAAATTTTTTATTTTTGCTTCAGTGGTAAAATGGTTTCGACTCCTGACTTTGAGCCGTTGTTGTTGTTGTTGCTTCGTTGCTGCTGGGATGCTGATGTTGGCCAGCAGCTGTCGTTATTTTCGAAGTGGTCGAGGAGAATTCCGGAGTGAATGTTGTTGTTGTTGTTGTTGTTGTTGTTGTTGTTGTTGTTGTTGTTGTTGTTGTTGTTGTTGTTGTTGTTGTTGTTGTTGTTGTTGTTGTTGTTGTTGTTGTTAGCTTTTCAAAAATGGTCTATTTCGCGAGCTAAGTTGCTGGTGTAGACTGGTCAATTGAGACAGACGTGAAGAAGAAGAAGAAGAAGAAGAAGAAGAAGAAGAAGAAGAAGAAGAAGAAGAAGAAGAAGAAGAAAAAGGAGAAGATCAAGTAGCAGAAGAACAAGGAGAAGAACAAGGATAAGGAGGACGAGAAGAAGAAGAAGAAGAAGAAGAAGAAGAAGAAGAAGAAGAAGAAGAAGAAGAAGAAGAAGAAGAAGAAGAAGAAGAACAATGAGAAGAAGAAGAAGAAGAATGAGGAAGCTAGGAAAAGAAGTAAAGGTCTCTGTAAATGGAGAGAAAGAAAAGATGATATTTCAAATAAATGGTAGAAAAATAAGAATTATTGAAACAATAATAAATAATAATAATAATAATAATAATAATAATAATAATAATAATAATAATAATAATAATAATAATAATAATAATAATAATAATAATGATAATAACGAATGGTGAATGAACAGTCGTGATAGTAGTAGTAGTAGTAGTAGTAGTAGTAGTAGTAGTAGTAGTAGTAGTAGAAGTAGTAGTGGTAGTAGTATAGTAGTAGTAGTGTAGTAGTAGTAGTGTGGTAGTAGTAGTAGTAGTAGTTTTATTAAGTTTTATTTATAAATTGGGTAGTAGTAGTTTTAATAAGCTACTGCCGTAGTAGTAGTAGTAGCAGTACTAAAAATCAGTAGTGGTAGTAGTAATATCAGTTGTTAATAAGTCAGGGTTGGTAGTATATAGTATATATATATATATATATATATATATATATATATATATATATATATATATATTAATGTATTTATATATATATATATATATATATATATATATATATATATATATATATATAGTCAATGTCTGCCAATATTGGCGTGAGTTAATTGCCATTTCAATAACCCATTCCCTGTTTCTTTTCTGATTTTTCGATAACAGACATTAAAGCAAACCATCTTGTTTTGCTTTATCCAAGGAGCTGTTTATACTCAATCTCAACAAAATAGCAAAATTCCTTAAGCTCTTCTACTCGAACGGTAAAAATGTAAAAATACAAATATATTTCTACAATTACAGCTTCAACATCAACAGGTAGGGAATCGCTACCACATTGCACTGTATTATGCAGAATATGAGAGAAACATCCTATTCCAATTAACTCTCATTTTATCTAATGTTAAATTATACTTTGAGTTCTTTCAAAGGAACATCCACTTTTAAATCTTAAATCTTCCTTAAGCTGGCAGGCCCTTCAATATATATATATATATATATGTTATATATATGCGATATATG
>JABUQX010142138.1:2500-5000 GCA_015478945.1 Trachelipus rathkii
CCGTTTCCTGCAAATCAATGAAAAATCCTTCTTATAAAAGACCACTTAGACATGATAGACTAAATTATACAGTAAATCTTTCTCCCCTTTCATCACTTACTTCATCAGATTTTCCAGCGGCCCTCATTACCAAGGAATGAGAAGAATACCCCAGCGTCATACTACTCAAACATCTAAAGCACTCTCTGATCCCCACCTACATCATTAAACATATCCATATACTTATGAACAGTAGACTAATCTCCTTATACTTAAAAATCACCATACTCCAAGCCCCCACCAATTCACCACCACGAGAAATTTCTCCTACACAGCAAGCCTTGTACCGCAAAACTTTCAAATCACTATCCCGAGTTCGCTCTAGCATCACCCCTCCCTAGATAAAAATGATGCAGAATAAATAAAGCACCTTTCCTCTACTTCATATAGATGTTACTCAACTACTCCAGATTACACAAGACTCTTAATACTAGACTGTCTAACCTTGACCCAAGCTCCAATAATGTTCGTTATAACTTCCCAGGAAAACCTCTGGGCTGTCTCTACAAGGGTGTCAAAATTTCGTGGGGTAGTCTGCTTATCATAAGATGTGTTGGGAATGAGACAAAGTGTATATATATATATATATATATATATATAAGAAAATATATATATATATATATATATATATATGTTTTTATATATATATATATATAATGAGATAGAGAATATATATATATATATATATATATATATATATATATATATATATATATATATATATATATATATATATATATATATATATATATATAGGGAGAGAGATATATATGTATATTGAGAGAGATATATATATATATATATATATATATATATATATATATATATATATATATAATTCAAGTTTTAGTGCTTTCCTTCAAAAATATCTTGTTCTGCTTTCACATTCTGGTTTATTAAGTGACCTCTCAATGTTAAATAGGGGAAAAGTTAAGAACCTGTCCTGGTTTGTCGTGTCTTTAGCCATGTCTTCTTATGCGTCGCATAGCGAAAAAAACTTCTTTCACAGCCGAGTTCAAAGGCAAAAGCTTTTGTAAATTGAGACCGTCTTATCAAATATCTGCTTCGAAGTTCTTGAAATACAACTCTACTATTTTTTTCCTTTAGAAAATCTGAATGGCCAATGTTTCAGCGATGAAGGAGGAATTGTCCCTATTCATTACGTTCTTACAATTTTCTACAAAAAGCTTCTTCTAGGTTTAATTCCAAATTTAGAAAGGAGTGAAATGACTATGCCATAAGCCAATTTTCATTTTTTTTTAGTTACTTATAATATTCTCCACTTAAAGAAAGACGTTTGTTTCCCAATGTTCAGAAGGTTTGTTCTGTAAAATATTGTTCTGTAAAATATTTCTTGGGAGGAAAGGCACCCCCCCCCCTGACTCCAATGAATATACAATAAAAAATATTGTATCTTAGAGAATTAATGACTTTGTGTAAATGGAGGAATTATAACTAAGAGACGAAGCCGGAGTTGGAGCCGGGCAATTTTAAATGCAGGAGCCAGTGCCGGGGCTAGAGCAGGCTAATTTTAAAAATCTGGAGCCGGATCCGGTTTATTTTAAAATAATGGAGCCGGAGCAAGAGCCGACTCATGTTAAGATGATAGAGCCGGAACCGGCATAAAATTTACCGGCTTTGCAACCTTGGGAGTGCATTCCCAACCTAACTATCACTGTCATTTTAATCTCCTCCTACGATACGCTGAACACACGCTGTGAGAATTCATTCTCCCCCCCCCATGCAGAGATATCTGAGAAAAAGTGTCTGTAACAGTAATAGTGTATTATGATCTGTGTGTGTTAAAGGAGAGTCTACTCCAGTGTAAAAAGAATGTGGATATGAGCGCAAGAAGGGCGATCCATTGAGCATTGAAGTGTCATGGAATATAGCGAACACCCCCAAAATATCCAATGGGAGGTGATCTCATCACTTATATATATATATATATATATATATATATATATATAGTATATATATATATATATATATATATATATATATATATATATATATATATATATATATATATATATATATATATATATATATATATATATATATATATATATATATATATATATATATATATATATATATTTTAAAATTTCACACCTCACTAGGGCATAGCCCTATTCAAGGAGAGGAACTTCTCTAGGTAATTCTACCTAGGATCCGAACTAGACTCGAACCCACGACCTTGCCATGCGACTCCGTCGCTCTACCGTTTGAGCCATCGGTAGCGGCAATATATATATATATATATATATATATATATATATATATATATATATATTATATATATATATATATATATATATATATATATATATATATATCTATATATATATAAATAGTATATATATAAATAAATAATAATATATATATATATATATATATATATATATATATATATATATAATTATATATATATATATATATATATATATATATATATATA
>JABUQX010142138.1:20000-25000 GCA_015478945.1 Trachelipus rathkii
TTAAATATGTTTTGTAGTTGCATTGAATGCCTTCATTGTTATTAATTACTTGTGAAGTGTTGTTTGTTATTAGTTTCAGCTTCATTGATTATTTTAATTATATATATATATATATATATATATATATATATATATATATATATATATATATATATATATATATATATATATATATATATATATATATATATATATATATATATATATATACGGTATATATAATTAAATAAGAAATAATGTCCGGTTAAACGATGCTATTTAGTGGTTCGCAAAAAAGAAAAAAGAAAAATCAGACAGTCGAAAATGTAACAAAACTTCCAAAGATTGATTCGTTTTTCAAAAATACTGAATCCGAGTCACATATTGATTGTATTGCTTCGACATCGAGCTCTGTGAACCTTATTGAAATTAGAAGTACACAATAGGTAAAGGATGGATCAAAAGAATGTGAAACCGACGTTAACAATGACGTTGATAGATGCGTTATCGAAAACTCTACCGTGGCTAAGATTTCGTATAAAAATATATTCCAAAATGACATTGGATTTTTTCCCATGCCTCTTTCAAAGGAAGCCAGAGAAAAAATTTAGCCGGTGAACCATGCTGCCCTTTAGGTCCCTTTCCTAAAGATATAATTTCAAAAAGATCATTCAGTGCTGAATATTATTCATATGCAACTATAACTGGCCAAAAAATCGAAAGATATTGGCTTTGTTATTCTCCCAAATTAGATGCTGTTTATTGTGAGCCTTGTTGGCTGTTCAATGAATGCCCTGAATCAAGAAGTTGGCGTATAGGCATTCGTGATTTTTTTTTTATTTACAGTTAACCACCACTCACGGGCCGAGCTTTTATGACTTATGGTATGTAAAGGAAAAATAAAACGACCGTTGATCAACTCTCGGAGGAACATCGGAAGTGGAAAGAAATTTTTACCCGCATTATCGATGTGGTGAGAACACTGGCAATGTGTTCATTACCATTTCGTGGTCATAGAGAAAATACAGAATCAATTGGTCCCTAGTCTGGAAACTTTTTGAATATTGTTGATCTACTCTCTCGATATGACTCTTTACTTAGAGCTCACTTAGCAAATGAGAAAAGTAGAAACAAGTATTTACATCATGAAATACAAAATGACATGATTAGTTTACTTGCATGTTCAGTTAGGAAAACATTATTATTAAAAATAACCTCAGCTCCGTATTATTCATTAATTCTAGACACCACACAAGATATCTCCAAAAGAGATCAGTTGAGTATCGTGATTAGATATACAACACAGGCAGGAAAAAAATCCCGGTGAAAATTCTCTGCATATACACGAGTCGTTTTTGGGCTTCGTAGAAGTCAGTGATCAGACAAGTGAAACATTTGAGAATTCAATATTGTTATATTTGAAGGAAAAGGGAATTGATATTCAAAAATGTCGAGGACAAGGCTACGATGGCGCGTCTAATATGAGTGGACAGTACACTGGACTACAGAAAAGAATTAAAAATATAGTTCCAACAGCTGAGTACGTACATTGTGCAGCACATAACCTGAATCTTGTGCTGAATGATTCAGTCTCTAACATTACCGAGGTTAGTCAATTTTATGATATTGTTCAGCAAACGTATGTTTTCTTTAGCGGAAGTTTACCCCGTTGGCAAGCTCTCAACAAAACACTAGAAGGAGAACTAGCAAGGAAAAAGATTATCAAAAAGTTGTGTCCGACAAGATGGGCATCACGAAATGATTGCCTTTTGGCATTGAAAAAAAACTTTCAATGTGTAATGAAGTGCCTAACGAAAATTATACTGTCTAGTCACAATAAACAGGAAGTAGAACAGGCCCTCGTCATTAGGAAACATCTGGACTCCTTTCAGTTTATACTAATGATCACCCTACAAAACAAAATTCTTGAAAACATTAGCAGAGCTTCTGAAAGTGTACAAAATAAGTCAGTTGATCTTCATAAAGCATGTTTCTTCCTGAGTCACGCCAATGAAGAATTACAACATTTGAGGAGAAACTTCTCCGAATTCTTCCTTGAAGCAAAGCAATTGGCACTTACATGGAATATTTCATGTGAACTAAAACAGAAACGCAGACGAACTGTGAAGCGTTATTTTGATGAAATAGCATCGGACTACAGAATAGACAATCCTTTGAAAGCTTTTGAAATAAATATATTCAATACATCACTGGATATTGCAATTAATCAGATCAAAAATAGATTCGTTAGTTTACGAACGGTTGCAGAAAACTTTTCATTTTTGGAACCAAAAAGCTTAACAAAACTGACTGAGGAGGAAATTTCAGAAAAAGTAAACATCCTCATAAGCAAATACCCCAGTGACATTACTTGCAATCTAATTGCTGAAGTGTTATTATTTAGAAGTTTATTAGGTAAAGAGATCGATACGAAAAGAAATATCAGAGATATTGCCCGACTACTTATCGAAGAAAACAGCTTCCTGTTAAGTAGCTTTCCCGAACTAATAGCAACAATACAGCTATATTTTACTCTACCAGTTACAACAGCAACGGCAGAGAGAAGCTTCTCAAAGTTAAAACTTATAAAAAATTACTTGAGAAGTACTATGAGCCAGTCAAGACTGAGCGACTTGGCAATTCTGAGTATCGAGCATGAAGAAACTCGAGCAATTAATATTGATCAAGCAGTCAACGTATTTCTTCTTCAAAAGAAGCGAAGATTAGGAAAAATTTAAAGGAAATAGTAAATATATATTTATAGAAATATATATATATATATATATATATATATATATATATATATATATATATATATATATATATATATATATATATATATATATATATATATATATATATATATATATATAATATATGACCATACTTATTCACTGGTTGTTTGTAATGTAAATTAAATGGCTAACTTTTAATCTTTAAATATATAGATGTAAGGGTATAAGAGGTGTTTTTACAGGATATTAATATATATATATATATATATATATATATATATATATATATATATATATATGTATATATATATATACTATATATATATATATATATATATATATATATATATTGAGAGAAGAGAGAGAGAGAGAGAGAGAGAGAGAGGAGAGAGGGCCCCAGCAAAATTCTTGCGGGAGGGCCTTGAAGATCTTACGCTATGGAACAAGAAACAAAATTACACCAAGTTATGGTGTTAAAATCTTAAATTCATTTCAAAATTCTTCAATATTCAACACTTGTATTAAACTAATGCTAGCATGACAGTTTCTCATTGAATAACATTTAAAAATATCTCCCACACGCAGCGACCGCCTTTACGGGTGAATTTCCCTATTATTAAGACCTGGGACGAATAAAAGCTGTACTCCAATAGCATGACACCCAGATTTTCCACTCGTATACTCAACGTGTTTCAGCATCTTCCTCATTTATATATATATATATATATATATATATATATATATATATATATATATATATATATATATATATATATATATATATATATATATATATATATATATATATATTGAAAAATAACCCCTTAAGTAATTTCACACTGCTGGGATTGAACCTGGGCCCTAGCAGATGTCCGCGTAAGTGTTTGACGACCACGCCACGATGGACTAAAAGAAGAGCGCGAGAAATGTTCCTGCAGTGAATATACCACCCACCAAACAGGAACCACGACGCACTCTTCCCGTCCACACTCGGGCGTAGGGTCAAACAGGGCACCGCGCAGAGTGAAAATACCCATTAACCGGGGAATATTATGTATGATAAGACAACTGCTACAAATTCATCGCAGTGTGATAGGTATTGAAAAATAACCCCTTAAGTAATTTCACACTGCTGGGATTGAACCTGGGCCCTAGCAGATGTCCGCGTAAGTGTTTGATGACCACGCCACGATGGACTAAAATTGTAGCAGTTGTCTTATCATTCATTATATTGCCGTGTGAAATTACTTAGGGTTGTGATGACAACTGATCGAAATTATATATATATATATATATATATATATATATATATATAAAAATATATTATATTTATATATATATATATATAGTATTTATATATATATATATATATATATATATATATATATATATATATATATATATATATATATATATATATATATATATATATATATATATATATATATATATATATATATATATATATATATATATATATATATATATATATATATATATATATATATATATATATATATATATATATATATATATATATATATATATATATATATATATATATATATATATATATATATATAAGTGGGGCGTATCTGGAAGAATACACTTGGGTAGGCAGAGTTTATATATATATATATATATATATATATATATATATATATATATATATATATATATATATATATATATATATATATATATATATATATATATATATCAATATATAATAACGAAAACATCGAAACATATTTTAATGTTATAAGGCATACCTATTTATTTGTATGAAAAGCTTGTTTACATTATATTTACCAAATACTTAATTTTAAATCACATTCCAATTGAGTAATTTCTTAGGCCTATCATTTTTTTAAAATAGAGCTGTCGTTTTATAGATAAGTTTTAAAGCGTTTTTTCTTTAATATAAAATCTACACTTACTCCATTATGCATTATTTCACTTAATTTTATGTATATAATGCTAAATACCACTTAAATAAAGTTATATAAAATTAATATTCAATATCAGAACAATCAGACACATTTTATACAAAATTTCAAACAAACTGCACCAAGCCACACATTTCGTAAATATTTACGGGAAGAGAACGAAAAGTTTCATATATATTATCGATTATTTTATCGATTATTATAGGTAGGACAGACTAGCCCGCTCCCTTATAAGTTGACGTAAACAATGACGTCATTCGTCCGCCCGGGGCAAAGATTTTTACTCCTAAGATCAGAGTAGGAGCGAGAATTTCTAAATGAATTCAATTATTATTAT
>JABUQX010142138.1:27500-33971 GCA_015478945.1 Trachelipus rathkii
CGAAAAAAATCAAATGAAAAAAATTGATTTTTTTACTTGATTTTTTTATAAAGAAATCATGATTTTTTTTTATTTTATTGATTTTTGATTTTTTGATTTTTTATTTTTTTTTTTATATTTTTTTTTTTTTTTAATATTTAAGTGATTTAACTTCAATAGAAATAAAAAATTAAAATAAAATAAAATTTAGATAAAAATAAAAATTAAATTTTCCAGCAAACTGTGGCATTGTAAACCGATAAATTCTTTAACATTCTTTAGTGTTGCTGTTTCATTGTTTCCATTGTAAGTTTTTGAACCTAGAACTAGGGCCTAGGGTTAAAAATTGAAAATTAATGCCAGATGCAGACTGATTATATATATTGTTTTTGTATAATGTATAATAGATATGTTAGGCCAATATTTGAATATTGTCTACAATTTTAGCACCCTTATTAGAAAAGACATAGATATGCTGGAGAGGGCGCAACGTAAAGCAACGAGGAGGTAGATTTTTGGCTTTGAGGATAAGAATAGGCGTGAAGTTGTCTAGATAGGCATTAAGTATTGTTCTTATTTATTATTTATTATGGGTTGACTGGGGCATTATAGAGAGGCCAATGAGGCTTCTTAATTATTAATTTTATTGGTTGACTGGGACAGTCTAAAAAGACCATGCGGCTTCTTAAGTATTTTTCTTATTTATTATGAGCGGTGGGACATTCTAGAGGTCAATGCTGCTTCTTAATTATTATTTTTAACTATTAATTAATATTGGTTGACTGGGACAGTCTAGATAGGCCCATGAGGCTTCTTAGGTATTATTCTTATTTATTATTTGATATTTATTAAGAGTTGACTGGGACATTCTACTGATTCTAGATAGGGCAATTCGGGACCTCTTAATTATTAAATTTTATTGGTTGACTGGGACAATCTAAGGATGTGTAGCTTCTTAAGTATAATTCACTTATTTATGATGGATTATTGGGGGACATTCTGAAATACGTCAATGCGGCTTCTTAATTATTATTTTTAATTATTTATTATATATATTATTATTGGTTGACTGGGACAGTCTAGATAGGCCTATGCTGCTTCTTAAGTATTATTCTTATTTATTATTTATTATGTGTTGACTGGGACATTCTAGAGTGCCCAATGTGGCTTAATTATTAATTTTTATTGATTGACTGCGACAGTCTAAATAGGGCCATGGCTTTAAATATTACTATTTATATATTATATGTTAACTAGGACGTTCAGAGAGGTTATATAATGCGCCTTCTTAATTATTATTTCAGAATAATTAAGAAGCTGCGTTCCCTCTAGAATGTCCCAGTCAACTAATAAATAGATGTCCTTAGAAGCCACATATCCTGATGTCGGTTGATCCAGTAGGAGTAATATTGAAAGATATTGGCCCCCTCTAGAATATTTCAGTCAACCATGAAAAAATTAAGAATTAAGGCATTTTTAATAATAATTAATGTAATTAATGGATAGTATTTATAATTGAAGATACATGGACCTACCTGAACTGTCCCAGTCATAACAATATATTAATAGTAAGAATAATAATTAAAAAGTCGCGTTGAAATACATACGAATGTCCCAAGATCAAATCCACTCATCATTAATAAACCAGAATAATGAATAGAAAAACCTCATAGACCTATCGATATTAATCGGCCCACTAATAATTAATAATTAAAATAATTGATGTATTATAAATTATTGTGGGTTTAGGAAATCGGATACTCTTCTGTACATCATCATATTTGTAATTATTGCTTGGTTGACTGGGACAGTCTAGGTAGGCCCATGTAGCTTCTTAATTATAAATACTATTCATTAATTACATTAATTATTATTAAAAATTATTCTTAATTCTTAATTTTTATGGGTTGACTGGGACATTCTAGAAGGGCCAATGCGGCTTCTTAATTATTAATTTTTATTGGTTGACTGGGACAGTCTAAAAAGGACCATGCGGCTTCTTAAGTATTATTCTTATTTATTATGAGTTGACTGGGACATTCAGATGGAACGAAAAAAGTATAATTATTTTTTTTAATTATTAATTATTATTGGTTGACTGGGACAGTCTAAATAGGCCCATGTGGCTTCTTAATATTATTCTTATTTATTATTTATTTTGGGTTGACTGGGACATTCTAGAATGGCTATTTATTTTTATTGGTTGACTGGGACGGTCTACAAGGACCATGCAACTGCCATTATTATTCTTACTTTATTATGAGTTGACTGGGACATTCAAGAGGGGCCAATGCGGCTTCTGTATTATTTTTGGTATTAGTATTATTGGTTGACTGGGACAGCAGTCTGAATGAAGCCCATACAGCTTCTTCAAGTATTATTGCTTATTTATTATGGGTTATTAGGACATTCTAGAGGGCCAATGCGGCTTCCATTATTAATTTTTATTGGTTGACTGCGACAGTCATAGGACCATGCGGCTTCTTAAGAAGTATTATTCTTATATATTATGGGTTGACTGGGACACTCTAGAGGGGTTAATGCAGCTTCTTAATTATTATTCTTAATTATTAATTATTATGGGTTGACTGGGACAGTCTAGATAGAATAATTATTAATTTTGCGGCTTCTGAATTATTATTCTTATTTATTAATTATAATGAATTGACTGGGACATTCTAGAGCGGCCAATGCGGCTTTTTAAATATTATTCTTAATTATTAATTATTATTGGTTGACTAGGACAGTCGAGGTCAGTGGTCGGCAAACCGCGGCTCGCGAGCCACATGCGGCTCTTTTGCCCCTAGAGTGTGGCTCTTCCATAAAATACCACGTGCGATTGAAACTTCGTGATGACTGATTTTCTTATTTCAATTTTTATATACTTAGTTGGTGTTTATGTGTCTTTTTCTTTAGATGAGGGCTCTGAAGCGATTTAATGAGAAAAACATTTCCAGAAAGATTAAATGTCAACGCGTATCATCAAGTTGGAAGGTGTCGTCCTCAGCGAATGTACTTCAATCAGATTGAGGACGTTTTTAGCAAAGGCCAGCTTAGGAACACCTTAATTAAGTTAATAACAATGTACCTACCTATATAGTTTAAAAAATTTGGCTCTTAAAAGAAATTTCAATCGTTGTACTGTTGATATTTGGCTTTGTTACTAATGAGTTTGCCGACCAGAGGTCTAGGTGGGCCCATCTGGCCTCTTGATTATAATTACTATTCATTAATTACATTAATTATTATTAAAAATTATTCTTAATTCCTAATTTTTATGGGTTCACTGTGACGATATTATACTGTGTTTTTTTTCTCTCTCTCTCTATATAAATATATATATATATATATATATATATATATATATATATATATATATATATATATATATATATTCTCCTATATATATATATATATATATATATATATATATATATATATATATATATATATATATATATATATATATATATATATAACAACATATATATATATATATATATATATATTTCGGGTGACTTCACGAATCTGAAAAAAATCAAAAAAATCAAAAATCAAAAAAATCCGCAGCCTGATATATATATATATATATATATATATATATATATATAATATATATATGTATATATATATATATATATATGTATATATATATATATATATATATATATATATATATATATATATATATATATATATATATATATATATATATATATATATATATATATATATATATATATATATATATATATATAATTTCTTTCTTTTTAAAAAAATATATTTATAAATTTTTCTCTATATATATATATATATATACCTCACGGAAAAAGTTAAACCAGTCTACAACTGTTTTTGGACTAAAATCAACGTACATTGATACCTTTGCTACTGTTACATGTTGTACAAAATAAAACAATGCTAAAAAAAACTAGCAAACTCCAATCGTTTTATTCTAATATTTATTAATAACACCTTAAATATTAGTATAATCTTTGGTCTGGCAGCGTAAGCTCTCATCAACGTCGCAGCATACTCTCTCATCAACCTTCCATTTCTGCAGTAGTGCTAGAGCAAGGGTTGCCAAATATTGTTTTTTATTATGCTCTGGAGAAAATGTCAATTTTTTCTCTTCATTTCCTTTTTAGGGGGTTCGAGCCGACGGAAGCCGGTAGGCCGAGAAACCCCGACTCTTTCTATCTTTAACTTTAACCCTTCGGGTATTCTTTAGTGAAAAAAAATCGACATTTGGCATCTTTGACGTTCACTCGAAGCGATGGAGTCCTTCGTTCTTCTTCGTTCTTCTTCTCATTATCATACAGATTTTCCAATATTTTTAACAATTTTAAATTTTTCAAAAGCGTTATTATTATTTTTTTTCATAGATAAAAATGTCTCCTGATTAATAAAATTTTATTTATTTTCCTGTAGTTGTTATAGTTTTTTTTGTTAAGTGCATGTTGCTTTCGAGAGGCTGACCTTATATATATATATATATATATATATATATATATATTAACTATCTATATATATATATATATATATATATATATATATATATATAAAAATAGAGAGATATAGAAAAAAAATAATAATAATATAATACAATATATATACTAATAAAATATATATATATATATACATATAATATATATAATATATCTATTGATATATATATATATATATATATATATATATATATATATATATATATATATATATATATATATATATATATATATATAGTTTCTTTTAATATAAGCTAATATAAAATTTCTAAAATATTATTATTATTATTATTATTATTATTATTATTATTATTATTATTATTATTATTATTAATTATTATTATTATTATTATTATTATTATTATTATTATTATTATTATTATTATTATTATTATTATTATTATTATTAAAATCATTATTATTATTATTATTATTATTATTATTATTATTATTATTATTATTATTATTATTATTATTATTATTATTATTATTATTATTATTATTATTATTATTATTATTATTATTAATTATTAATTATTAATTATTATTATTATTATTATTATTTAATTATTATTATTATTATTATTATTATTATTATTATTATTATTATTATTATTATTATTATTATTATTATTATTATTATTATTATTATTATTGATTATTATTATTATTATTATTACACATTTTAAGATGAAATTTATATTAGTTACCAAGATTTATTTAAATTAAAATTACAAAAATAAATATTATAGAAATTTTAATATTTGTTTTCGAAATTTAAGAAAATATTACAAAAAATATTAAAACTTTTAAATTCTATTACATTAAAATATCCTAACTTATATTCAAAAAGTATCTAATTAACGATTAGGGTTCGTTCGCCGATATTCATTACAGTATTTATGAGTGATCTATTTCACTTAATATTCATATTTTATATACAGTATATATACATTTTTGTTTTTTTATACTATTATATATATATATATATATATATATATATATATATATATATATATATATATATATATATATATATATATATATATATATATATATATATATATATATATATATATATGTATATATAACAATAATAATAATAATAATAATAATAATATGTATATGTAATATATATAATAATATATAATAATATAATAAAATAATAATAATATATAATAATAATAATAATAATAATATCTATATATATAATAATAATAATAATAATAATATATATATATATTATAATATATATAATATATATATGTATATATGTAAATATATATAATATATATATGTATATATGTATATATATGTAATAATAATATATATATATATATGTATATATAATAATATAATAATATATATATAATATATATAATAATATAATAATAATAATAATAATATGTAATATGTATGTAATAATGTAATAATAACAATAATAATAATAATAATAATAATAATCAATAATAATAATAATAACAATATAATAATAATAATAATAATATATATAATATAATAATATATAATATAATATATAATATATATATGTATTATGTATAATAATAATAATATATATCATAATAATAATAATATATATATATATATATATATATATATATATATATATATATATATATATATATATATATATATATATATAAATATATATATATATATATATATATATATATAATATATATATATATATATATATATATATATATATATATATATATATATATATATATATATATATATATATATATATATATTTATATATATATATATATATATATATATATATAATAATATATATACCTATATATATATATATATATAATATATATATATATATATATATATATATATATATATATATATATGGTTCCAGACGACAGGACTGGCAATGACCCTTTGCTTTGTATTTTTGTGAAAAACTCCTGGACCAGCGTCGAAACTTTGCCACAAACAGGATCTTCGC
>JABUQX010142140.1:7500-12500 GCA_015478945.1 Trachelipus rathkii
CCCTCAATAATATGATAAAATCTAAGGACTCTTTCTTCCATCTTCTGTCAATAAATGGAAGATATTCGGTTTGATTTATTAATAAAGGGATTATTATTATTATTATTATTATTATTATTATTATTATTATTATTATTATTATTATTATTATTATTATTATTATTATTATTATTATTATTATTATTATTATTATTATTATTATTATTATTATTATTATTTTTATTATTATTATTATTATTATTATTATTATTTATTATTATTATTATTATTATTATTATTATTATTATTATTATTATTATTATTATTATTATTATTATTATTATTATTATTATTATTATTATTATTATTATTATTATTATTCTTTTTCCTCTTCTTTTTCCTCTTCTTTTTCCTCTTCTTTTTCCTCTTCTTTTTCTTCTTTTTCTTCTTCTTTTTCTTCTTCTTTTTCTTCCTCTTTTTCTTCTTCTTTTTCTTCCTCTATTTCTTCCTCTATTTCTTCCTCTTCTTCTTCTGCTTCTTCTGCTTCTCCTTCTTTTTCTCCTTTTTCTTCTTTTTCTTCTTTTTCTCCTTTTTCTTCTTTTTCTTCTTTTTTTTTTCTTTTCTTTTTTTTCTTTTTTTTCTTTTTTTTTTTTTTTTTTTCTTTTTTTTTCTTCTTTTCTTCTTTTTTTTTCTCTTTTTTTCTTTTTTTCTTCTTTTCTTTTTTTCTTTTTTTTTTTTTTTTTTTTCTTTTTTTTTTTTTTTTTCTTTTTTTTTTTTTTCTTCCCCTTCTTCTTCTTCTTCTTCTTCTTCTTCTTCTTCTTCTTCTTCTTCTTCTTCTTCTTCTTCTTCTTCTTCTTCTTCTTCTTCTTCTTCTTCTTCTTCTTCTTCTTCTTCTTCTTCTTCTTCTTCTTCTTCTTCTTCTTCTTCTTCTTCTTCTTCTTCTTCTTCTTCTTCTTCTTGAGATCATTTGGTAAATGTTAAAAGTACATCTTAAAAGAATTTGGGCGCCGAACTTATATTGAACAGTTTTAATGTTTAACGCTTAGAGGGTTAGTTCTAACGCTCTAAGTCGGTAGTCTCATTACACTATCATCTTAATTTGTAATAACAGCTTTGATGTTCACCGCTTAGAGGGTTATTTCTAACATTCTAAGCCGGTGACATCATCGATCACACTATCGTAATATTTGTAATAGTTTTGGTGTTCACCGTTTAGAAGGTTAATTATAGCGTTCTAAGCCGGTGACCTCATCTTCCCTCAGACTAGCCTTGAGGGGACTGTAAAGTCTTTGCTAGTCGGTGTTCTTCTTCTTTTCTTCTTCTTCTTCTTCTTCTTCTTCTTCTTCTTCTTCTTCTTCTTCTTCTTCTTCTTCTTCTTCTTCTTCTTCTTCTTCTTCATAAATTCCTTATATAACAATAAATATTCTTATTATTCATCTTCTTCTTCTTCTTCTTATTCTTTATTTCTTCTTCTTCTTCTTCTTCTTCTTCTTCTTCTTCTTCTTCTTCTTCTTCTTCTTCTTCTTCTTCTTCTTCTTCTTCTTCTTCTTCTTCTTCTTCTTCTTCTTCTTCTTCTTCTTCTTCTTCTTTCTTCTTCTTCTTCTTATTATTATTATTATTATTATTAGTATTATTGTGTGTGTGTGTGTGTGTGTATTATTATTATTATTATTATTATTATTAGTATTATTATTATTATTATTATTATTATTATTATTATTATTATTATTATTATTATTATTATTATTATTAATATTATTATTATTATTATTATTATTATTATTATTATTATTTATTATTTATTATTTATTATTTATTATTTATTATTTATTATTTATTATTTATTATTATTATTATTATTATTATTATTATTATTATTATTATTATTATTATTATTATTATTATTATTATTATTATTATTATTATTATTATTATTTTTATTATTATTATTATTATTATTATTATTATTATTATTATTATTATTATTATTATTATTATTATTAATATTATTATTATTATATATTTATTATTATCATTAATTTAAATTTTATCATTAGTATGATTTGAAGTGAAATTATTATTTAAATAATCAAATAAATAAATAAATAATTAAATAAATAAATAATAAAATAAATAAATAAATAAATAATGAAAAAAAATATTAAAATAATTCGAATATATTATTAAATAAAAATGGATTTTAAAAAGTCCAAATTAAATGAAAAAAAAAAAATTAAATAATATAATGAAAATTATTAAATTCAAGAATATTGGATAAAAAATGAAATATATAAAAATATAAAAATAAGTATAAAAAAAATCATTAAAAAGCAAAAAAAATAAATAAATAAATATCTGACAATTAAGTTCCTTTTCGTCATCTTGAAATCATTTCGTCTTTCCTCTTAACGCGTCACACGTGACAAAGTGACATGTTTGTGACAATAAAAATCTACGTCAGTGACAAATTGAGTCGTCAGAAATTTTGGCTCTAAATGTCTTCATTTGACTCAATTTCGTCCTCCACTTTTTCTTGGGATTTTTTTTTTTTTTTGTCTTTTATTTTCTTTATCTTATTATCTATAATATAATTACTTATCTTTATCTTCTTGCGTTTTCCATAATAATAATAATAATAATAATAATAATAATAATAATAATAATAATATTAATAATAATAATAATAATAATAATAATAATAATAATAATAATAATAATAATAATAATAATAATAATAATAATAATAATAATAATAATAATAATAATAATAATAATAATAATAATAATAATAATAATAAAAATAATAATAATAATAATAATAATAATAATAATAATAATAATAATAATAATAATAATAATAATAATAATAATAATAATAATAATAATAATAATAATAATAATAATAATAATAATAACTAAATTATAATTATTTTGCTAATTTTTTTCATTCTAAGCCTTCTTTATCTAATTTTTTATGTTTATTAAAAATTGTTAGATAAAGAACCTCTTTAACCTCTTAACCTCTTTTTATCTTTTTATTTTTCTTAATTTTCTTGACTCCTTATCTATTTTCATCTATCTTTATCTTTATATTTTATCTCGAATGTAAATTTATTCTTTATCTTCTTAGCATTTTTCCACTATTTTTCATTTTTCTTTTCCTTTATTTATTTTAAATCTATTTTTATCTTTATCTTTTTGCATTTTTCTTTTTTTTTATTTATCATCTTTTTATATTCTTCTTTTCTTTTTTTATCTATGGAATTATTTTTACCTTTTTCCACTATTTTTCCCTTATCTCTTTCTAAACTTATTTTTTATTTAATTTTCATTGTTCTCGGTTATCTTTTTCTTTATCTTTTATTTTTTATCTATTTTACACTTTATTTTATATTTATGTTGTTGTCATTTTTCTTTTGCATTTATGTTTTCTTTATCTCATAATTTTTTATAAAAAAATTTTTTAATAAAAAAATTACCAAAAGAATTGAAATATATTTATTATTATTATTATTATTATTATTATTATTATTATTATTATTATTATTATTATTATTATTATTATTATTATTATTATTATTATTTCACTTTTGTTTTTCATTTTTTATTATTATTATTATTATTATTATTTCACTTTTGTTTTTCATTTTTCATTATTTTTTATTTGATTTTTAATTCATTTTTCAATTTTTTTTAAAATTATCATTATTCATTTTTTCTGAATTTTCTTTTTAAGTTATTTTTCACTTAGATTTTTCTCCATGATTTTATTACCATTCATGATCTCTTTATCTATCTTTTTCTATCTTTATCTCTTTCTATTAAATTGTAAAGCATTAATTAATACACACAAACACACACACACTTTTATATATATATATATATATATATATATATATATATATATATATATATATATATATATATATATATATATACTATGCTATACTATTTACTTACAACTATATATATATATATATATATATATATATATATATATATATATATATATACTATACTATATATATATTATATATATATATATATATATATATATATATATATATATATATATATATATATATATATATATATATATATATATATATAGCTGCCTGCTGTTATATATATATATATATATATATATATTTATATATAAAGCTTAAGTGAAAAGCAATGTTGTAGGTCTAAATGTAAATAGCTGATTTATTGTTTCAAACTATATTATATTTTTTTTCTCATTCTGTTGAAACAATTCCAGTGTGTTTATGTGTGTGTGTAGGTGTGTGTGTAGGTGTGTGTGTGCGTGTGTGTGTCTGTAGGTGGAAGTGAGCGTTTGTGTATGCTAATTTAGATATCTGTGTACGTATGTATTCATAGTTACTTACGTACATTCGTATATATATATATATATATATATATATATATATATATATAATATAATAATATGTAATTATATATATATATATATATATATATATATATATATAATATATATATATATATATGTTTATATATAAATACGTATAATAATAATAATACGTTAAATAGTAATAATATGTTTATATATATATATGTATATAATAATAATAATATATAATAATAATAATAATAATAATAATATGTATAATATATATATATAATATATATACTGTAATATATAATATATATACCATTACAATAATAATAATAATAATAATAATATATAATAACAATATAATAATAATATATGTAATAATAATAATAATATAATAATAATAATAATAATATATATATATATAATAATAATATATATATATATATTGTTGTAATAATAGCGCATGTATAATATAATAATAATAATAATAATATATCAGCAACCAATAATAATAATATATATATATAATAACCTTATAACCTTATATGTAATAATAATAATAATATATATATATATATATATTTATATATATATATATATATATATAATATATAATATATATATAATGATAATAATAATAATATATATATATATATATATATAT
>JABUQX010142140.1:17500-19736 GCA_015478945.1 Trachelipus rathkii
TATATATATATATATATTATAATATATATATATATATATATATAATAATAATATATATATATATATATAACTATATAAATACATAGCTGACGCACGATAAGAAGCCTGAAACAAAAGTCGTTTTTCAACATATTATCTCGAATTATTTTTATATTACTATTTACTAATAATATAATCATTTAAATTTATGAGAGTTTCAAACCCCACAGTCCCCCTTGCCTATTTATATATATATATATATATATATATATATATATATATATACTATATATATATATAATATATATATATATATATATACTATATATATCTACTATATATATATATATATATATATATATATATACACACAGCCTAACTAATACACAGTTCAAATCTTACTGACAAAAGAGTTCTTGTAAGTTTATATTAAATAAATGAAAAATATTACAAGATTGAAAACCTTCGCAGCATCTTTTAAAATTTAAAACCATTTTGAACAAATATTTTTAGAATTTAACTGTATGATCATTGCAAGCTAGAGGACCCCTAGGCAAGCGAGGGCCTTAGTCGAGGGTTTATAGGCGAGGGACCCTACGCGAGAGGCACTAGGCGTGGTTTGCTTCACCTAAAGCATAATCGGAAGCTTTTATATATATATATATATATATATATATATATATATATATCTATATATATATATATATATATATATATATGATAAATATATATATACTAACTATATATATATATATATATCATCACCCACCTTCTTTCCCCAGACTAGGGGTAAGGTGCGTAACATGCACCGGAAACAGAAAAGTAGTAGAAGAATATGACGCAAGTGGAAAAGAAAGCCCAGCTTTACCGCCCCCTTTATACCATTAAGTGAGAACTCGTTGCAGTCAGGAAAATCCACCATAGGGCTTCACGGGACTGCGACGGACCCTCACTATGATATCTCGTCAATGTAGGATTCATCCCTTGGCCCAGGTGGGCCACAACCATACCCCCTCACAAAACCCCTCCATTCACTCCTATTATGCACCTTTCTTCTTTCCTCTGCCAAACTCACATTCCTCTCCTCTAGGCATTCCTTTACTGACTCAATCCACTTTTTCTTCGGTCTCCCAGCCGGTCGATTCCCAACGCATACTCACCACTATACATCCGCTTAACCAACCGACAATCATCCATCCTTTCCAAATGACCAAACCATCTCAATGTACTTTCATTTATTCTCTCATTTACTCCTTTCTTCACACCACACAACTCATTAATGCGTTCATTCCTAATTTTATCAATTCTTCTAACACCTAACACAACCCTAAGATTGTCCATCTGAACACATTGTACTTTAGATCTATACTTCTTATTCCAGATCATAGTTTCACTACTGTACACTAATACAGGTAACAACATACCCTCATGCAAGACCCTAGCGCACTCAAGACTTAGTCCCTTTACGTCCACCAAGGATTTAATTGCACCAGCCACCTTCCTATCATTCACAACTTTCCTACTACACTCTGCATCTTCCGTTCCTTTTCATCCAACATATATCCTAAATATTTAAACTCAGACGCTTGTCCAGTTTCTTACCATCCGACATAACTTTACACCGAGTACTGTCCACACTCCCAACCATAACCTTATTCTTATCTACGTTTACTTTCAAACCCCTTCTTTTAAACACCCTACCAAATCCCTCTACCAATCCTCTCAAACTCTCTTCAGATTCACCAAACAAAACCAAATCATCCGCATATAATAGGTAGGGCATCCTCCACTCTCTTCCATCCTTCATCATTCTAACACCTTTCTCTGTCATCCCACCTATAATTCTTTCATAACCCCATCCATATACAAACTGAATAACCAAGGAGACATAACACATTCCTTCCTCACTCCGCTATTATTATTTAACCAATCACTTCCAACTAGGTTTACTCTTACACACGCTTCACTATCGTCATACATACTTTTGATTCCATTCAGAAGCCCACCACCAACACCATATATCGCTAACACCTGCCATAGAGCTTCCCTATTAATCCTATCATACGCCTGTTGCAAATCCATAAAACCTAAATACAATTTATTCTTCTTCTGTCTCATTTTCTCCATCATTTGTTTCAATGCAAAGATTTGATCCACATATCCTCTACCACCTCTAAACCAATCACCAATCAGTCCTCATATACACACACACATATATATATATATATATATATATATATATATATATATATATATA
>JABUQX010142141.1:0-7500 GCA_015478945.1 Trachelipus rathkii
AGAGATTTGTTGAGAATGAAATTGGTGTGGATGAATTTTCTGGATTTTGGTGGGATAACGAGAATGATGATGTGCGCACGATGAATCAGACGTATACAATGCGTAAATTTCCGTTGAATGAGAGAGAAAGTATATTAGTAGGATTGAGAGAATTTAAAGAAAATAGGGTGCATATGGAAGCAGCTGATTTGAATAAATTCTGTGTGGAACTGGATGAAGTAGTGAATGAAATAAGAGCAAATGCAAGGGTAAGAGAGATTGATAAGGAGATTGCTGAGATGTCTGAAAGGTTAACTAGGAAAGAAAGTAGGAATGAAGTAATAGATGTAAGAGATGTGAGAGATGAAAGTATTGAGAGGGAAGAAAATGAAAAGGTGGTAGAGTATGAGAGACCCTGTACTAGGAGTAGAGGTACAGTGAAAGAGTATGATTGGGTAATGAAAACTGTTTTGTAAATGAAGAATGTGTTGGGGATAAATATGATACAAACTTAGGTGGGAGGGATGTGGTGAGCTGACTGTAAAGAGAGTTTATGTTTGTATCATATTATATATAGTGTTTATTATTATTATTGTTTGCAGAGAGAGAGAGAAAGAGAGCGGGAGGAAGAGAGAGAGAGAACGAAAGAATGTAGGTTGATAGATTTTGGAATAAAATGTGAGTGAAAGTGAGGGTGGGTGGCCAGACGGCATCAGGCATAAACATCCTATCCTCACCTCCTTTCCTTCGGTTTTCCTTACCTATGATTCCAACTTTTCTGTCCACACGCTCGTCTGGCATTTTTCTTGTTTGAAAGTGAATGATTGTCGTTTTCTATTTTTTTAATGATGTATTACATTTATTTTTCTTTTCTTCCTACAGAGTATTTTCTTTGTTAATATAACAGTTAATCGAATTAAGTAATTTTTCAAGAAAGTTAACTTTATACTTTAGCTTTCAATCACAAAGAATTTTTTTGTGATACTTTTGTTTTCTTGATGATTTCCGATTTGACAACGGATATTTGACTAAAGACAAAGATTGCTTATTTTTGAATTAAGGTATTTATTTTTATTCTTATGATTATTATTATCATTATTATTTTTAAAATTACTACGACTTAATTATTATTATTACTTTTACTATTAATTATATTAATTGATTTAATTGATTATTATTATTATTATTATTATTATTATTATTATTATTATTATTATTATTATTATTATTATTATTATTATTATTATTATTATTATTATTATTATTATTATTATTATTATTATTATTATTATTATTATTATTATTATTATTATTATTATTATTATTATCATATTATTATTATTATTATTATTATTATTATTATTATTATTATTATTATTATTATTATTATTATTATTATTATTATTATTATTATTATTATTATTATTATTATTATTATTATTATTATTATTATTATTATTATTATTATTATTATTATTATTATTATGGTAACTCTTACTATTAATATTAATATTGTTATTATTATTATTACTATACTTCTATAACTAATTATTTAATTATTATTATTAAAATATTACTATAACTTATTACAATAGATTATTATTATTGTTAAGTTATTTAACTTATTATTATTATTATTATTATTATTTTATTATTATTATTATTATTATTATTATTATTATTATTATTATTATTATTATTATTATTATTATTATTATTATTATTATTATTAAATTATTATTATTATTATTATTATTATTATTATTATTATTGATTATTATTATTCTTATTATTATTAATATTTTTATTGTTATTATTATTATTATTATTATTATTATTATTATTATTATTATTATTATTATTATTATTATTATTATTATTATTATTATTATTATTATTATTATTATTATTATTATTATTATTATTATTATTTTGTTTATGAATGCTTATGGCGGTGGTTTTTTCTTCTCTTTCCAGTTTGTACCGCTGGGAAGAGAAAAAAACTGGACGATGGAACTATCCAGTTTTTGGTGACTGATTCTTTAATAAGAGACATACGTTTTCGATCCTCCGTGAGTCTCAAGAGAGGGATTACTTCTGACTCCTTGTTTCCTTGAGACGAATCTAATTGAACCGGATATCACCGGTTGTTTCACTGAGGTTTCTCTTAAGAGAAAATACCCCTAAACCCCTACCCTTGAAGAAGAATACCCCTAAACCCCTACCCCTGAGGAAGAATACCCCTACACCCCTACCCCTGAAGAAGTATACCCCTAAACCACTACCCTTAAACCACTACCCCTGAACCAATACCCCCTGAAGAAGAAATTATCCCCAAACCTATACCCCTGAAAAATAATAAACCCTTTGAATTGTATTCAGGGATTGTTAAAATATTTGTACATTAATATAGTAGACATTTGTGGGCTGATCACCCTGTAGAGTTTTGTTGTGTTGGTTTTGTTTTATTTTCTATATTAGAGTTTATATTATAAAATTTATTTTACTAGAGGTAAGCTATATTATTTATATTTTGGTATTTATATTATAATTTTGTTTATGCGTTTAAAATTGCTGGTTAATTTATGTTTCCTATTGTATGGTAAATAAAATAAATAAATATTTGTATGTTAAATATTTAAGGTTTATTGTATATTGTTTTTTTACTTGCTTGCTTCCTATATAAGGTTGCTATTGTTTGTTGTTAAAAATTAAGGTGTATTGTATACTGTTTTTTTTATTATCATTGCTCTTTTTTATTATATTTAAATTATCAGTCGCAAACTATGTTCAATAATATTACTTTGCTTATTATATTTTTTGCTTATTATATTTATATAGAATGTTTATTATTTTTTGACGGACGACTTAATAAAGGACGGACTGACTGAGTATTTTATTTTGTTCTTATTTTTTTCTTAAATAAAATTATAAAACTGTGTGTGTGTTTTCTTTGTTGCTCCTTCATTTTCCCGACCAAATTTATCACGCCCACTCCTTTATACTCTTTGTGGTTTTTTTATAACAACTACAGCCTTTTGATCGGTTTTTGCTCGGTTTTTGATAGGTTTTTGATCGCTTTTTGATTAGTATTTGATTGGCATTTTATCGCTTTTAGATCGCTTTTTGATCGGTATTTCATCGGTTTTTGATTGCTTTTTGATCGCTTTTTTTGATCGCTTTTCATCGCTTTTTGATCGCTTTTTGATTGCTTTTTGATGGTTTTTTGATCGCTTTTCTGATCGATTTTTGATCGCTTTTTGATCGGTATATCATCGGTTTTTGAGGGCTTTTTTTATCGCTTTTTTTGATCGATATTTGATCGCCTTTTGATCGCTTTTTGATCGGTTTTTGATGGTTTTTTGATTGCTTTTTGATTGCTTTTTGATCGGTTTTTGATCGCGTTTTGATCGGTTTTTGAAAGCATTTTGATCAGTGTTTGATTGGAATTTGATCGCTCTTTGATCGGTATTTCATCGGTTTTTGATTGATTTTTGATCGCTTTTTTCAACGGTTTTTGATCGGTTTTTGATCGGTTTTTGTATTGCTTTTTGATCGATTTTTGATCAGTATTTGATTGGCATTTGATCGCTTTTTTATCGGTATTTCATCGGTTTTGATTGCTTTTTGATCGCTTTTTTGATCGCTTTTTGATCGCTTTTTGATCGCTTTTCGATCGGTATTTCATCAGTTTTTGATTGCTTTTTGATCGCTTTTTGTTCGCTTTTTGATAATTTTTTGATCGCTTTTGATAGCTTTTTATCGTTTTTTGATCGCTTTTTTGATCGCTTTTTGATCGCTTTTTGATCGGTATTTCATCGGTTTTGATTGCTTTTTGATCGCTTTTTGATCGGTTTTTGATCGCTTTTGGATCGCTTTTTGATCAGTATTTGATTGGCATTTGATCGCTTTTTGATCACTTTTTGATCGGTATTTCATCGGTTTTTGATTGCTTTTTGATCGCTTTTTGATCGCTTTTTGATCGCTTTTCGCTTTTTGATCAGTATTTCATCGGTTTTTGATTGCTTTTTGATCGCTTTTTGATCGCTTTTTGATCGCTTTTTGATCGCTTTTCGATCGCTTTTAGATCGCTTTTTATCAGTATCTGATTGGCATTTGATCGCTTTTTTTCATCGGTTTTTAATTGCTTTGTGATCGCTCTTTTGATCGCTTTTTTTGATCGGTTTTTGATCGCTTTTTGATTGCTCTTTGATCGTTTTTTTTATCGCTTTTTTTATCGCTTTTTGATCGCTCTTTGATCGGTATTTCATCGGTTTTTGATTGCTTTTGATCGCTTTTTTGATCGGATTTTGATCGGTTATTGCTTTTTTATTGCTTTTTGATCGCTTTTTTGATCGTTTTTTGATCGCTTTTTGATCGCTTTTTGATCGCGTTTTGATCTGTATTTGATTTTCATTTGATCGCTTTTTGATCTCTTTTATATCGGTATTTCATCAGTTTATGATTGCTTTTTGATCGCTTTTTTGATCGCTTTTTGATCGCTTTTTCATCGGTTTTTGATCGCTTTTGATCAGTAATTTGTTGGCATTTGATCGCTTTTTAATCACTCTTTGATCGGTATTTCATAGGTTTTTGATTGCTTTTTGATCGCGTTTTTGATCGATTTTTGATTGCTTTTTGATCAGTATTTGATTGGCATTTGATCGCTTTTTGATCACTTTCTGATCGGTATTTCATCGGTTTTTGATTGCTTTTTGATCACTTTTTTGATCGGTTTTTGATCGGTTTTTGATCTCTCTTTGATCGGTATTTCATCGGTTTTTGATTTCTTTTGATTGCTTTTTAGATCGCTTTTTGATCGCTTTTTGATCGCTTTTCGATAGCTTTTTGATCACTTTTTGATCGCTTTTTATCAGTATCTGATTGGCATTTGATCGCTTTTTGATCGCTTTTTGATTTCATCGGTTTTTAATTGCTTTTTGATCGCTTTTTTGATCGCTTTTTGATCGCTTTTTTGATCGCATTTTGATTGCTCTTTGATCGCTTTTTTGATCGCTTTTTGATCGCTTGCAGTCGCTCTTGTCCAGTGATATGGTTTTTTGGTGCTTTGATCGCTTTTTGATCGCTTTTTGATCGCTTTTTGATCGCTTTTTGATTGCTTTTTGATTGGTTTTTGATCGGTTTTTGATGGGTTTTTGATCGCTTTTTGATTAGTATTTGATAGGCATTTGATCGCTTTTTGATCGCTTTTTGATCGGTATTTCATCGGTTTTTGATTGCTTTTTGATCGCTTTTTTGATCGGTTTTTGATCGGTTTTTGATCGGTTTTTGATTGCTTTTTGATCTCTTTTTTTAATCGCTTTTTGATCGCTTTTTGATCAGTATTTGATTGGCATTTGATCTCCTTTTGATCGCTTTTTGATCGGTATTTCATCAGTTTTTGATTGCTTTTTGATAACTTTTTTGATCGCTTTTTGATCTTTTTTGATCGCTTTTTAATCAGTATTTCATCGGTTATTGATCGGTTTTTAATCTCTTTTTGATTGTTTTTTGATCGGTATTTCATCGATATTTCATCGGTTCTTGATTGCTTTTGCATTTCCTCCTCGTTTTTTGTTAGGTGATTATTATAGTTTTGAACTAGTGCAATAGCTTTTTCGGCATTGTCGTTGATGACATTTATTGATTTGGTAACTTCTTGTGCATTCTTATAGTCCGTTCTTTCGTTCCATTCCAATGGGTCAACCTTGAGAAAAGTGGAGTAAAAACGTAATTTATTGAAGAACAAATGACTGCATTCTGTTTTAAAGTCGGCAAGTGTTTTGTTATGAAGTTGATCTTCATCCTTAATTACAAAACCTTTATCTGGCTTATCTACACTTGTTCACCTTGGTTTATGCAAAGCTTCAACCATCTTTCGTTTCATTTCAACTGGTACTTAAGCATCCATAAATGCAAGAGCTGCAAGTTCTTCTCCTAAATACCACAAGTGACGTTTGAGAGCTTTACTAGCTACTACTGATAATTCATAATCGTCACAGCATTCCAGCTCTTGAAGGTACTTCAAGTCATTTCTTTGGGGCTGAAAACCAATTGGGAACATAAAACCTTACAGCAAAGTTCGCAAATCTTGTCATTGCAGCTGCTTCTTGCTCTGTCATATTAAACTGCGACCTAAACATGACTATTTTCAATGAATAAATGACTCGTGCCATCCATCGTGCTCGATGTAGAGCACCAGGTTTACGAAAAGAAAACCGTTTCTCAAGGTTCCCACATAAATAAACAACTGTCAGCTCCAATAGTTCTCTATAATCATCCCGTGGTTTGCTTTTCTTTAACTGCTCACTACAAAAAGCTAAGATTTTCTGTCCATGAATCACTAATACTCACTATCTCATACTTTTCTTTATTAATTTTTTCCAAAATTTCTGGAAACGTTTGAACAGGTCAATGTCTGGTCCTGATGAAATACAGTAACATTTGCTGAAAGCAGCAGATATGACTATTTCGTGAATATGATGTCGACATGCAAAGGCCAGAAGACTTCTTTTCAGCTTCTCTTCTATAATCCTACAAGCCCCACTTTTGGTTCCGGTATTGCTTGCTGTTGTGTCAAAACACATTCATACTATGCTATCTTGCAAATTTCAATCTTTTAGGCACTGTACTACAACTTCTGCAACATTTCCACCGGTTCCTCTCAAAAGTTTTGGAACACCCAGCAACTTTGATTTCCCTCCACCATGTACGACGATCGCTAGACGTTCAACCTTGTCTTCTCCGGTTACATCCAACAATAACTTACCATCCCAGTGTACAGATGTCAGTAAACCACCAGGAAATGTTTGTTTAATATCCTCAGCAATTGCTTTACGAACGTCAGACCTTCGCCACCGTAATGTACTTTTGCTTAATACAATATTATCAACTTTTTTCCCAAGCGCATTTGCAGTAGCTGTTGCTAGGTCAGGGGTTATGATTTTATGACGTTCCTTTGAACTCTTACATGGTTTGACTCTGGACGGTCCAGGTTGGGGTTCTTCACTGCTAGAGGAACTACCACCATCCACACTAGTACATTCTTGCAGAATACGTAATTGTTCCTCCTGCCGACGAACTTCCCTTTTAATTCTATTACTTTCTTGTTCTTCCCTTTTAAGCTTTCTTTCTTGTTTTACAGTATATTTTTTATCCACATTACTCATATACCCTCACCTACCTTTTTCTCTCTGAGCTTTAAGAAAAACTATATTTTCTTCATTTGATATTATTTTCATTGCGTTTGCATGTGCGATATCAAATAAATCATTTAAGCTTTCTTTAAAGATAGTCTCTTTTTCAATTGTATTTGACTTCTCTTTGATTTCAATTTTAAAAGTGATCTTTATTGTTCATATGTCTTTCTAATCTTGTTTAAAACATCCTGTTTGGCCTTCGTGGGTAACTTTGCTCTATCCCAGAAGTCATATATTTCAGAATATATTATATTTGAAGCCTCCTTTACTGATTTCTTATTGTGTGTCAGCCAAAACAGACGACGTAATACATCGCCAATTG
>JABUQX010142141.1:17500-25000 GCA_015478945.1 Trachelipus rathkii
AGATTCCTTGTTTCTCATGTGAGAACTCTTATTTTGGTGAAACTTTAAAGACCCTCAAGGTTAGATTAGATCAACATAAAGGTGAAGTTAGAAGAGGGAACGAGAGTAATGCCATTTTTAGGCATTTATCTCAAAATGATCATATCGTCGATTGGGAAGGCGCAACTTTTTTATTTAAATCTACAGATAAAAATCTAAATCAATTACTGGAATCTTTTTTCATTTCTACTAAGTGTAATTTCAATATATCTGAGGGATTTTTTAATTTTGATCAAATTACAAGAAGATACCTATCTGAAAAAACTAAATTCTTAACATCATCTTAAAGAAAGTGAATCAATTTTTTGTCGCCTTTTGTTCTTTTACTTGTATATAATTTTACTTTTTATTTTTAGTTTTTATTAATTTTGTTAAGATTAAATTTATTTTCATTGTTAGTTCTGAGGAGGAGACTGAGTTAAAGTCTCGAAACGTAAACTTCTTAATTTTTTTAAAGAAATTTTAATTCCCCTGTTTATTTCTTAGTGGTTTTAAATTACTTTGTTCTTTACATTAATAGAGTTTGAGTTGAAGTAAAAACTCTTTAAATTTATTTGTTATATATATATATATATATATATATATATATATATATATATATATATATATATATATATATATATATATATATATATATATATATATATATATATATATATATATATATATATATATATATATATATATATATATATATATATATATATATATATATATATTTATATATATATAATATATATATATATATATATATATATATATATATATATATATATATATATATATATATATATATATATATATATATATATATATATATATATATATATATATATATATATATATATATATATATATATATAATATGATATAATATATATATGAGGGTATTTTGTTACCTGTGTTAATGTATAGTTGTGAGACTATGGTCTGGAATAAGAGGTATAGATCTAAAGTACAATATGTTCAGATGGACAATCTTAGGGCGTGTTAGGTGTGAGAAGAATTGGTAAAATAAGGAATGTACGTATTAGAGAGTTGTGTGGTATGAAGAAAGGAGTAAATGAGAGAATCAATGAAAGTACGTTGCGATGGTTTGGTCATGTGGAAAGGATGGATGATAGTCGGTTGGTTAAGCAGATGTATAGTGGTGAGTGTGCTGGGAATCGACCGGCTGGGAGACCGAAGGAAAAGTGGATTGTGTCAGTAAAGGAATGCCTGGAGGAGAGAAATGTGAGTTTAGCAGAGGCGAGAAGAAAGGTGCAAAATAGAAGTGAATGGCGGGTTTTGTGAGGGGGTATGGTTGTGCCCAACTGGGCCAAGGGATGAACCCTACATTGGCGAGATGCCATGGTGAGGGTCCGTCAGGGTCCCGTGAAGCTCTAGGATGGATTTTCTGACTGCGACGAGCTCTCACTAAAAGGTATAAAGGGGCGGAAAGACTGGGCTTTCTTTTCGACTTTCGTCATATTCTTCTACTAATTTTCTGTTTCCAATGCATGCTACGCACCTTACCCCCAGTCTTGGAGGAGAGAAGGTGGGTGATGATGATGATTTTATATATATATATATATATATATATATATATATATATATATATATATATATATATATATATATATATTAAATATATATATATATTATTATTATTATAGATATATATATATATATTATATATATATATATTATATTATGATATATATATATATATATGTTATTATTATTTCCATCGCAACCAGAATCTTTTCGGGGGTTTTGATTAAAATTATATATATATTATATATACATATATATATATATATATATATATATATATATATATATTATTATTTTTATTATTATATATATATATATATATAGTTAGTTATATATATATATATATTATATATATATATATATATAGCTATATCCAAGTAATTTTATTTTTTTTTTTTTATTTTTTTTATATATACATAAATGTATAGAGACGTATATATATAGAGATTTTTTTTTGTGTTTTTATTATTATTATTATATATATATATATATATATATATATATATATATATATTACTTCAATAAAGGGCAGGGTCCAATATTTGCTTCGGGCTGAGCCCAATTTTCACCCCCAAAGATGGACATAAAATTCTTAATTTTTGCGCCAATTTTGATGGGAAAAGAAGCAAACTGTAGCTTTTTCTGAACTCTTAAACGTCGTTTTCGAGTGTTTTTCTGTGTCTGTAGTCATTCTTTCGGAATTTTCATTTCTCCAAACCTATGTTTTTGACATTTTTGGCTTCAACTTCTACAATTTTTTCGAAATGACTTCAAACTTGAAATATGCATAGATTTTTTTTTTTTTTTTTTACAGAGATAAACACCATCACTCACGGGCAGAGCCCTAATCAAGGAGGAGGTGTACTCACTTAACGTCCGAGCAGGACGAAGCCAAGCCCAAGGAGAGAATAGCTCACATTCTCCCACCCGACCAGTTGCGAACCTGGGACCCTCGCTTTGTTGGGCGAGTGCTCTAACACTGAGCTATCGGGCGCTTTGTTATATAAATAAATAAATATATTTAAAAAAAATACACATATATATATACATATACATATACACATACATATATACATACATATACATATACATACATACATAAATACATATACATAACCCAAATACATATACACATAGGGTCCATTACCTACAAAATGCACGAAATAGTTTTTTGATTTTTTTAAAAATTTGTGCTTTGCAATGTCAAAATTCAAAACTACTTTTTAAAATGAAAAATTGTGATAACTTTTTTTTCTTCTCATGCGATCTGGATGAAATTTCAGAGCATATGTAGTCGAATATTTTGGGAAAATTTTTAATTTTTTCTTTTGAGTATACAAAAAATTATCTAAGTAAAAAAGATGCATCCCACCCGACTATATAAGCTCCGAAAATTTGATGTTGATGGGATAAGTAAAAAAAATAAATATCACTTTTCCAAAAAAAAAAAAAAAATAAATTTTTTTCATTTGTACATATCAAACATCATCAGGCTTGTATAGCCGGGCAAGATACATCTTTTTTCTTAGATAATTGTTTTGTATACTCAAAAGAAAATTTCAAAATTTCCAAAAAAATATTTGTTGAAAATTTGTTCCAAGAACAATCCCAAAACTACTGCATATACAAAGAAATTATCTAAGTAAAAATTGTGCATCTCCCAAGACTGCATATGCTCTGACAATTTCATCCAGATCGCATGAGCAGAAAGAAAGTTATCGCAATTTTTCATTTTAAAAACCAAATGAAGTGGGTTTTGAATTTTGACATTGCTGAGCACAAATTTAAAAATCAAAAAACAATTTCGTGCATTTTTTAGGTAATGGACCCATCAACGTATATTTCAAGTATGAAGTCATTTCGAAAATTGTAAAAGTTGAAAGGAACAATGTCAAAAACATAGGTTTTGAAAAAATGAAAATTCTGAAAGAATGACTACAGACAAAGAAAACACTCGAAAACGACGTTTTAGTGGTCAGAAAAAGCTACAGTTTTTTTTTTTTTTCCAATCAAAATTAGATGAAAATTAAGAATTTTATGTCCATTTTTAGGGGGGGGTGAAAATTGGGCTTAGTCCGAAGCAAATATAACATTGACAGTAATGTAACATTAATAGTAATTTGAAAATAAAAATAAAAAGATATCATTTTCTTCATATAAAAATTTCTTAATTTTATCTCTTAACAACAAAATGATTGATAACTTCCTTCGTTTATATTGTGCAGCTACGATGAACACTCATTAAAGCTAGTTCTGTTAGGCTTTCTTCTCCTGTAGAATTGAAAAAGTATGTTTTGAGCCTTTTCAGAGTAGAGAAATATTTTTTTGAAGTTCACGTTTATATATATATATATATATATATATATATATATATATATATATATATATATATATATATATATATATATATATATATATATATATATATATATATATATATATATATATATATATATATATATATATATATATATATATGTATATATATATATATATATAGCATCGGGCGGGGTGACCGGGCCCGCCCTTCACCTCTTAGGTCTGATTTTATAATGCTGAGAGCAGAAAAAGCCGTTCAACGCTAACTTGCTTTGGAGGTAGAGCAGTCGACGCTTTCGACTAAGCTCTTCAATATCTAGAAGCTTTTCATACTCATCTTCTGAGCTTTCTGAAAAATGACTTGAGAAGGTAGTAATGGGGATAGTTGTAGTTTCATCACTTGCAATATGTTCAGATGTTTCCTTTTCTTCTTGAACTTCCTGCAACCCTTTAATACAAATGACCACGTTGCAAAGTGCAGATTAAGCTTTTTGTTGTTGATCTTCAGTTAGGCTTACCCTGTAGATAGGATCAATATAAACAGCAGCTAGTAGAATATCATTGTCAATGAGAGAAATTTCTCTTCGTACCATGGAGTCTTTTATTTCTTCAGCATCTTAAATATAGATGGTATAAGGTTGAAGGTTGAATTTATTAGAATATAGTTCAAATTGAAACATAAGGTGCAGGTTAAAAAACTTTGAAGTTTGCAATTGCATTTTGAGATATGGAAGTCGCAAGTCAGTGAACTTGCATGAAGTGATTGAAGTCACCCACAGAAACACAATTCACAACTTGGTCAGTTCAAAATTTTCTGACTCCAACTCTACTATCTTGAAAGTTACCGACCCCGACTCCGACTCCGACTCCGACTCCGACTCCGACTCCGACTCCGACTCCGACTCCGACTCCACCTCTTGAAAATTACCGACTCCGACTCCGACTCCGACTCCGACTCCGACTCCGACTCAACCTCTTCAAAATTACCGACTCCCCGACTCCGGGACTCCGACTCCGACCCCGACTCCACAACCCTGATGATAAGTTGTGTAAAGTATAAGCTTAATGGGTCATAAAAAGAATTTAAACATAAAAAAATAACTCGGTAGATGGATTGAATTTACATACGAGAGAGCTTTGGCAGAACATTTTTAGTCCTCTTACATGGGAACGAATGATATATATATATATATATATATATATATATATATATATATATATATATATATATATATATATATATATATATATATATATATATATATATATATATATATATATATATATATATTATAAGATATATATATATATATTTTATATATATATATATATATATATATATCTTAAATTCTAACTCTGCTTCCGTTGAATACCACCTCTCTAACTCTAGCCCTAATCTTTTGCTCTTGTCTGAGACTCAGATGGCTAAGAATTCATCCTCTAACTCGTTTAACGTATCCAACTATAACTTATTTCATAATTTCCGTCTAAAGGGTGGAGTATGTGCCTATGTAAACATTAACACCTAATCACCTAATTTCGATGTTCTGTGGCTTAAAATCTTTCTTCCTTCTACTACAATAATCTTGTGCTTCTGCTACTGTTCTCCTAATAGAACAGATTTTCACGCCTTTTTTTGAATATCTTACTACTTCTCACGAGACTGTTATATCTTCTCATCCAAATACTGAGGTCCTCTATTTAGGGGATTTCAATGTACACAACACTGAATGGTTGGGATCCTCTCATACTGATTTAGGTGGGGAGGAGGCCGAATCATTCAGCATTCTTAACGATCTGGAGCAACTAATTAAAGAACCAACACACATTCCGGATCGTCCTAACCAATTCTTGAACACACTTGACCTATGTTTCACCACTAGTCCTTCTCTCTATAAATACACCACCTTCGCTCCTATTGGCAAATCTGACCACAACCTTATATCTCTTAATTTTAATACTTTCTCTCCAACAGCTCCATCCTGCCCTGTGCGTTCTTTCTGGCACTTTGATCGGGCCGATTGGGGGCTTTGCGCTGCTTCTACGCTAACTATAATTGGAATGACTGCTTTGTCTCTGGTGACGCTTCGGCTTCTGCCGACAAGGTGGGAGCTGTAATCGTTGATGGGATGAGCAGGTTCATTCCTAAAACTAAATCTTTTTTTCCTCATAATCCATGGTTCGATCGTAATTGCCTCTGCCCATTCAGGCCAGAGACAGCGCTTATCGGGGGGAAAATTCTCGTTCTCCTATCACTCGCTAATTTTCATTCAGCTAGAAATCGCTGCATGCTCTTCGACGAGCAAAGCGGACTTTCATCAACAAAGTGCGCTAACCTCCTTGGTTCTCCTACTGATAACCTCTCTGGCCTCTTGCCAAAAATTTCAACAACAACTTGTAAATCTACCTTTACTCCTTATTCGATCTGATGGTTCTGTTGCTAACTCTCCAACTGACAAGGCCAATCTCTTCGGCCTCCTATTTTCATCTAACTCAACCCTGGACGATTCTGGCATTCCTCTTCCTCCTCCTTCTCCTCTCAGGTGCCCTATGCCTTTGCCTGAGATTACATTTGATCGGGTGCATGGGCTCCTGAAATCTATGAACGTTAGGAAGGCGGGTGGCCCGGATGGCATTCCTCCCCGAGTTTTGAGGGAGTGTGCTTCCGTGCTGGCGCCTCCTCTCGTTCGACTATATTCTCTATGCCTCAATACTAGCACTTTCCCTCAGTGTTGGAAGCGCGCATATGTCCAACTTATTCCGAAAAAAGGAAGCCGCTCTGATCCTTCTAACTATCGCCCTATAGCTCTAACCTGTATTCTATCTAAGATCTTTGAAACCCTTCTCAACTCTCATTTCTTAGATCATCTGGAATCTCATTCTCTTCTTTCCGATCGCCAGTACGGCTTTCGGCGTTCGAGGTCTACTGGTGATATACTTTCCTATCTAACAGATTTATGGTTTTCCACCCTCAGGAATTACGGGGAGACTTGCGTGGTGGCGCTTGACATATCCAAAGCATTTGACCGGGTATGGCACGCGTCACTGCTCTCCAAGCTCCCCTCCTTTGGATTTCCTCCTTCTCTTTGCTTACTTATGTCTAGCTTTCTTTCAAATCGCTCAATATCGGCTGTTGTTGATGGGGCGACTTCTTCTTCCTTTTCTGTCAATAGTGGTGTTCCTCAGGGTTCTGTCTTATCTCCTACTCTATTTCTACTTTTCATTAATGATCTTCTCACCATCTAACTCTATCCATTCATATGCCGATGACTCGACCCCTTCATTCTTCAACTCATTCCAGTTTGCTCCTTTTACTTCTAGAATTGCCTCTCGTCTTAATCTTTCCGACTCCATTCGCTGATCTGGATAGAATTTCCGTGGGGTCGTCTCAACCTTGTGAAATTTAATTCTTTAAAAACCCAACTTCTACAAATCTCCCTCTCTAAGACACCTTCTAACTTTCCTATCTCTTTCGACGGTTCTCTCGTCTCTCCTGTTGACAATATAAACATCCTTGGCCTTAACATAAACAAAAAAATGTCTTGGAAACCTCACATCACAATGGTTGCTAGGGCGGCCTCAAAGAAACTGGGAGTTCTGTTTAGA
>JABUQX010142141.1:27500-30513 GCA_015478945.1 Trachelipus rathkii
ACTATAACTTATTTCATAATTTCCGTCTAAAGGGTGGAGTATGTGCCTATGTTAACATAAACACTCCTGTAACACGTCTCGAGAATCTCGAATCTCCTAACTTCGATGTTCTGTGGCTTAAAATCTTTCTTCCTTTTACTACAATAATCTTGTGCTTCTGCTACTGTTCTCCTAACAGAACAGATTTTCACGCCTTTTTTGAATACCTTACTACTTCTCACGAGACTGTTATATCTTCTCATCCAAATACTGAGGTCCTCTATTTAGGGATTTCAATGTACACAACACTGAATGGTTGGGTTCCTCTCATACTGATTTAGGTGGGGAGGAGGCCGAATCATTTAGCATTCTCAACGATCTGGAGCAACTAATTAAAGAACCCACACACATTCCGGATCGTCCCAACCAATTTTTGAACACACTTGACCTATGTTTCACCACTAGTCCTTCTCTCTATAAATACACCACCTTCTCTCCTATTGGTAAATCTGACCACAACCTTATATCTCTTAATTTTAATACTTTCTCTCCAACAGCTCCATCCTGCCCTACGCGTTTTTCTGGCACTTTAATCGGGTCGTCGCTTCTACGCCAACTATAACTGGAGTGACTGCTTTGACTCTGAATACGCTTCGGCTTCCGCCGATAAGATGGAGCTCTAATAGTTAATGGAATGAGCAGGTTCATTCCTTCTTTGACTAAATCTTTTTCTCCTCAGAATCCATGGTTCGATCGTGCTTGTTCTCTGGCCATCCAGGCTAGAGACAGTGCGTATCGGGAGTGGAAAAATTCTCGTTCTCCTATCACTCTTGCTAATTTTCATTCTGCTAGAAATCGTTGCAGGGATACTCTTCGACGAGCAAAGCGGGCTTTCATCAAACGAAAGTGCGCTAACCTCCTTGGTTCTCCTACTAAAATCTTTCTGGTCTCTTGCCAAAACATCTCTAACAACTTCTGTAAATCTGCCTTTCCTCCTTATTCGCTCTGATGGTTCTGTTGCTAATTCTCCAACTGAAAAGGCCAATATCTCTTCGGCCTCTTGTTTTCCTCTAACTCAACCCTGACGATTCTGGCATTCCTCCTCCTCCTTCTTCTCCTCTCAGGTGTCCTATGCCTTTGCCTGTGATTACATTTGATCGGGTGCATGGGCTCCTGAAATCTACGAACGTTAGAAAGGCGGGTGGCCCGGATGGCATTCCTCCCCGAGTTTTGAGGGAGTGTGCTTCCGTGCTATCCCCGCCCCTCGTTCAACTATATTTTCTATGTCTCAATACTAACACTTTCCCTCAGTGTTGGAAGCACGCACATGTCCAACCTATTCCGAAAAAGGGAAGCCGCTCTGATCCTTCTAACTATCGCCCTATAGCTCTTACTTGTATTCTATCTAAGATCTTTGAAACCCTTCTCAACTCTCATTTCTTAGATCATCTGGAATCTCATTCACTTCTTTCCGATCGCCAGTACGGCTTTCGGCGCTCAAGGTCTACTGGCGATATACTTTCCTATCTTACTGATTTATGGTTTTCCGCCCTTAGGAACTACGGGGAGACTTGCGTGGTGGCGCTTGACATATCCAAAGCATTTGACCGGGTATGGCACGCGTCACTGCTCTCCAAGCTCCCCTCCTTTGGGTTTCCTCCTTCTCTTGCTTACTTATGTCTAGCTTTCTTTCAAATCGCTCAATATCAGCTGTTGTTGATGGGGCGACTTCTTCTTCCTTTTCTGTCAATAGTGGTGTTCCTCAGGGTTCTGTCTTATCTCCTACTTTATTCCTACTTTTCATTAATGATCTTCTCACCTGCACATCTAACTCTATTCACTCGTATGCCGATGACTCGACCCTTCATTCTTCAACTCATTTCAATTCTGCTCCTTCTTTTACTTCTAGAATTGCCTCTCGTCTTAATATTTCCGATTCTATTCTTGCTGATCTGGATAGAATTTCCGGGTGGGGTCGTCTGAACCTTGTGAAATTCAATTCTTTAAAAACTCAACTTCTACAAATCTCCCTCTCTAAGACACCTTCTAACTTTCCTATCTCTTTCGACGGTTCTCTCGTCTCTCCTGTCGACAATATAAACATCCTTGGCCTTAACATAAACAAAAAAATGTCTTGGAAACCTCACATCACAACGGTTGCTAAGGCGGCCTCAAGGAAGCTGGGAGTTCTGTTTAGACTGCGAGACTTTTTTTCCTCTTCACAGTTACTCCAGTTATACAAGGGCCTCATCCGCCCTTGTATGGAGTACTGCTCTCATATCTGGGGGGCTCAGGTTTCACCCGGCTTTTGGATAGGGTCGAGTCAAAGGCAAAAAGACTTATCAACTGTCCTGTTCTTTCTAGTTCACTTGACCCTCTATCTTTGCGGCGCGATGTTGGTGCTTTATCTCTTTTCTATAGGTACTGTAGCGGCAAGTGCTCGAGGAAACTTTCCACTCGCGTACCACCACCTTTACGACGCCCTCGTAGCACAAGAGGTGCTGTGTCGGCACATGAGTTTTGTGTTGATATTAGCAACTCCAGACTAGTTCGCTGCGGTGCCTCCTTCCTTCCTGCCACCTCTGTTCTGTGGAATTCTCTTCCATCTCTGTGTTTCCTACTCAATTTAATCTCCTCACTTTAAAGCCCGCGTCTGTGCTCATCTGCGTAATTTGCGTTAGTACTGTTTTTTAACACACCCTCCTTAAATAGGGCTCTGCGCGTGAGCGGTAGTGATAACTCGTAAAATATATATATATATATATATATATATATATATATATATATATATATATATATATATATATATATATATATATATATATATATATATATATATTATAATATATATATAGTATATATATATATATATATATATATATATATATATATATATATATATATATATATATATATATATATATATATATATATATATATATATATATATATATATATATATTGAAGCGGCACGAAAAACGCGAAAGTATTTCACGATAAATGCGAAAACGGTTCAACTGAACGAAGTATACTG
>JABUQX010142142.1:2500-23049 GCA_015478945.1 Trachelipus rathkii
ATTATTCATTTTAACATAAAAAGTTATATAAAAAAAATCTAAATTGGAGGAAGAAACTTTAAACAACGACCACTCCCTAACAAAGTTCATTTTAAACTAATTAAAAAGATGGCGGTCAGCGTGGTTAGACCGAACGAGGCTCGAGGATTGACTCTTGGATCCTATAGGAATATATAGGAATATATAGGAATGAAATCTATAGGATGTTATTGGGAACACAACGATAGGAACCAATGCTGGGATTTGCATAGGAAATAGATGTACGAATATATTTCCGATAGGAATATTTAGGTTCCTATAGGGACCATAAAAACCAATAGAAATTCCTATGGGTCATTTTTTGCTGGGTCGGAAACATCCCTCTTATTTCCACTCCTGATGAAATAAGAAACACATCCAAAGGCACTATTTATTCTTTAGAACAGAAAGAAGAAGATGTTGCTGTCATTCTAAGAAATCTACAGCAAATTTGCTGTTCAAGGAGAACCCCAGTTCTTTGAGTTGTGTCATAAGCTTTTCCACGGTCAAAAAAGACGCCAAGAACCATGCCACCAGTTAATTGAGAAGGCTTGAATAGTCGGTAATATAGGTAATGCAAGCGAACAAGTTTCAGTAGCTGTTTGAGTCTCTCTGGGATTGGGGGAAAAGTTCTACTTTAGTGGAGTTTTGTCGGTGGATTAACACGCGGAGCTGGCGGGAGAGCTGCTTCATTTATAGCATAAGATTGCCTTGGTTTTGTAGGATATTTGTCTTTGACTTCCTGTTACAAACGTTTACAGATTTCCCCTTTGTCGGGACTCGCCTGACAAACCAAATCCTCGTTTACTGCTGACCTTTAGCGCCCATTTTCCATCTTCAAAGGTGAAAATAGGTTTACAAGCTACATTGTTTAATTGTACGTTTATTCCCCTACCCAGACTTTGCTTTAAATGCCAGCTGTTTGGTCATCCCCGAAAATTCTGTACGCATGACGTACCACACTGAAACTGTGGAGGGCCCTACATTGTCTCTTCCTTAAAATGCCTGTCTTAGTCTTACCTGTTTGAACAGGAGGTTTTAATTTGGAGTTAAGCACCATACAAAAATTGGGCAGGAGAGATGCCACAAACCAGCTCAAAGACAAATATCCTACAAAACCAAGGCTATCTTATGCTATAAATGAAGCAGCTCTCCCGCCAGCTCCGCGTGTTAATCCACCGACAAAACTCCACTAAAGTAGAACTTTCCCCCCAATCCCAGAGAGACTCAAACAGCTACTGAAACTTGTTCGCTTGCATTACCTATATTACCGACTATTCAAATAGTCAAAAAACTGGTGGCATGGTTCTTGGCGTCTTTTTTGACCGTGGAAAAGCCTATGATGCAACTCAGAGAACTGGGGTTCTCCTTGAACTGCACTCGCTCGGTTTCAGAGGACAGATTCCTCTCTTTATTAATGCCTTCTGTCAAATAAACCCACCTAGGTTCGGTGCTCTTGTCTTTTCACGCCTTTTTATTCTGGATGAAAGCGTTCCAAAGGGCAATGTTTTATAAGTGTATTATTATTTGGTCTCGGATATAATGACATCGCTACTTCTATCCCAGCTACGGTCAATTTTTCTTTCTATGTTGATGACCTGGCGCTATACATTGCCGGTGCCAGGCTGCCATTTCTTGAACGGCAACTACAGCTAGCTATTGAGAATATTTCACGATAGGGTAACTCCCATGGCTTCCATTTGTAACCCACCAAAACCTCAGCATTACTATTTAGGAAAAAAAGGGAGTAGAAGAACTTGCCGCTTTCTTCCCGCGAACCTAACTTTATATGGTTCATCCATTTCTGTTACTCCACAAGTCAAATTTATAGGACTCATTCTAGATGACGCCCTAGCATACGCACCGCATATTAAACTCCTGAAAACGACTTGTCATTGCGTGCTTGACCTATTACGTCACCTCACCTCAAAATCTTGGGGTCCTGATCGCAAGTCCCTTTTTAGTCTCTCCTCCCCCCCCCAATCCGGTCGAAGTTGGACTATGGCTGCGTAGTATATGGTCAGGCTTCCCCAACTCTTCTACATCTATTAGATCCCATCCAAAATGAGGCGATCCGTATATCCATATCTCCACAGGAGCCTTCCGATCGTACCCCCCCGGGTGAGCCTTGAAGTTGAATCAGATGTGATTACACTTTCTCTTCGAAGGGAATACATCATGTGCACAAGTTATCTCTGCTTTCAAACCCCAATACTTTCTGCTCTGACTACGATTCTACGAGAGATACTTCAGAATCCTCCTTACTGACCACTTGTAAACACAGTTTGTAACATCTTTAACTTCATTAACATTCCATTGCAAAAGGTGCTACCTTTCTCCTATGATGAAGGGTATATACCTTGGCTATTTCATGCTCCCACCATCTGCCTATTCTTGACATCTTTATCTAAATTTAGCTAGCCCGCTGACTTATTAAAGGCATCGCTTTTGTCTCATTCAGCAGTTGACGGTGGATTTACTTCAGTGTTTGGTAACGGCTCTAAGACAGGGAATAGTGTTACTGCGTCTGCTGTCTTTCCTGACCGGCAACCTCTCTCATACTCTTCCCCTCTCATACTTCAACTTTTCAAGACAGTATTAATGGCTATAATGATTGCCTTTTCTCGAATTTTATTCCTTAACCAAGACCACTATTATGTCATTTATTCAGATTCGCTCAGCTCCCTCCAGCAGCTTAAATCACCCTATTCTAAAAACAATGATATCTGCTGTGCAACAATTTCTTTGGTTGCTCCACTCTCGCAAGAAACAAATTACACTATGTTGGATCCCCTCTCACGTAGGGGTAACTGGCAACGGGGCAGCCCGCCCAGGAACTTTTCGAAAATGAATTAAAAGACTTGTACTGTGTCAATTTTTAATTTTTCAATGTCATATGGTTATACACTTAAAGCTTTATATTCCCACAAAAGTATGCTCTTCTCCTATCACATGTTTTCGAGTAAAATCGATTTTATTTTATTTTTCAAAAAAGGCACTTTGCCCCTACCCTGAGGTAAAGTGCCCACATAGAAGGGGCAGTGCGCCTACCCATGGGCGCTTTGTATATTATATATAATTGTATATTATAATATTGTATTATTATACAAATACTTAATAACTCGGCGCAGCAACGGCTCCAGCACCGGTGCTGGCTCCGACTCCGGCTTTGAATCCTACTTACTCCTTCCTCCTCTATGCAATCTCCAAGTTTCACTATTCCATGGGCATTTCCTATATTTGAGGCCTGCAACCCCTTTCAGGGGGTGACCGCAACGATCACGACGAGGGTTACGTCATAGGAAAGTGGCATGCCAAATTTGAGGGGGATACGATGTCTTTAACACTCCCTAATTACAAATATTTACTAACTCAGCACCGCTCCGGCTACAGCACCGGTGCCGGATTCAAATCCGAATCCGGATCCGACTCCTCCTTACTCATACCTCATCTATGCAAGCTCCAAATTTCAACCTTGTACTATTATTATTATTATTATTATTATTATTATTATTATTATTATTATTATTATTATTATTATTATTATTATTATTATTATTATTATTATTATTATTATTATTATTATTATTATTATTATTATTATTATTATGAATGATTTAGTAATGTATTTATTTATCTATTTGCAGGATAAAATGTAATAGCAATTTTATGCTCAATAAAGCCTAAAGTCATGTCAGTTTTAGATCCTTTTAAAGTTAAAAATAAGGGCTTATATTACAATTTATTGAGCATAATTCTTTTTATTCTTGGACGTTTGATACTATAAACAAAATGGAACGTGGACTTCGGCCGGACAGACTCGAAATACATCCCTCATCTCCTGAGGCTCCGAAGATTTTTAAGCATTGGCTGTACATTTTTGAGAGGTATAAAGAAAGCATCGCTTCTGATTCCGAAAGTTGTAATTTGGGACTTTTAGCTAATTCCTTATCATCTGACAATTTTGAGGTTGTATCTGATTGCTCTCGTTACAGTGATGCTATTAAGAAATTGAAAGATTTGTTTATCAAAACCCCGAATGAAGTTGTGGCCCGCCATAAATTGTATACCCGTCATCAGAAGAGTGATGAAACTATTGATGATTATGTAAGAGTATTGTATTCACTCAGCATTGATTGTAACTATAGGTCTGTCTCTGCTGAGGAACATAGAAGTCAAAGTATTAGGGACGCTTTTATAGCTGGATTGTCCTCTAGTCTTATTAGGACTAGACTTTTGGAAAATAAGAATTTATCTCTTGATAACGCTGTGGAGCAGGCTAGAGCTCTGGAAATTGCTGGTAAAGATTCCCAGAGTTATCTCTCTAAAATAGCGTTGGCTCATGTTAAAACAGCTGATCTACCTGTCTCTTCTAACAAATATTCTGAAGCTGGAATAGTTGATTCTGACGAAGGCCCTGCAGCTTCTGGAATGTCCCAGGACATTGGAGCTGCAGCGAGACCTTGGAAATGTTTCTTTTGTGGGTCCTCCAAAATTCATTCAAGGCAGAAGTGTTCTGCTCGGGATGCCATATGTCATAAGTGTAAAATTAAGGGACACTTTTCATCGGTATGTCGTAGACCTAAGAGTGAAATATTTGCAAATCCTGGAACATCAGCAAGTGTTCCTACTGCTACACTGTTGACAATTGTAGAGTCTTCTTGTTCTACTTTAGGATTAAATTCTTCTGTGGTGGAAGTGATAATTGGACATAATACTTTTAATGCTCTTTTGGACACAGGTAGCAGTGAAAATTTTGTCTCATCAAGTGTTGTTAAACAGCACTGCTTCAAGGTTGACCCTTATTGTGGTATGATAACTATGGCTACCTCAAGGTTTACTCAAAAAGTGGAAGGCATTTGTTATGTTGATCTGACACTAAATTCGAGAGAATATAAGAATGTGAGGATGCTAATCATGCCTGGACTGTGCCAAGACATTATTCTGGGACTCCCTTTCTTGAAGAATCATAAATCTATTAGTTGGGGATTTGGGGGTCCTTTGCCTACAATGGAGTTTAGTTGTTTGACTTCCTTAAATATTGAACCACCTCGAATTTTTCAGAATCTAACACCTAATGTGAAGCCTATTGCTACTCCTTCTCGAAGATACAATTCATCTGATGTGAACTTCATTAAGTTGGAGATAGAGCGTTTATTAAAGGAAGAGATTATACGACCTTCTCAGAGTCCCTGGAGAGCTCAAGTACTTGTGATTACTCAAAATAATTCCAAGAAGAGGATGGTTATAGATTATTCAACTACTGTGAATCGATATACATATCTTGATGCTTATCCCTTGCCAAATATTGAAAACTTGGTTAATAACATTGCAAAGTATTCTGTATACTCTGTTATCGATTTAACGTCAGCATATCACTTGGTTCCCTTGCATCCAGATGATAAGAAATACACTGCATTTGAAGCCTGTGGAAAGTTGTATGAATTTAATAGGCTCAGCTTTGGACTTACCAATGGTGTTGCTGCTTTCCAGAGAGTGATGGATACTTTTATTGACAAGTATGATTTAAGGGACACTTTTTGCTATTTAGATGATTTAACAATCTGCGGAATTGATAAAAAATCTCATGATGTCAATCTTAGACGATTTATTAGAGCAGCTGAAGAGTGTGGTATGGTTCTCAATATGGAAAAATCTAAGTTTTCTCAAACTTCTATATGTGTCTTAGGGTATGAAATTAGAGAGCATGAATTACGTCCTGACCCTGCTCGTTTAGATCCCATACGTACTTTACCATATCCTAGGGATAAAAAGTCATTGGATAGGATTCTTGGTTTGTTTGCTTATTATGCAAAATGGATTCCCAAATTCTCAGAAAAAATTCGCCCCTTAATCGATGTATCATTCCCTCTGGGTGAGGCTTCTAAGGCTGCTATTGACACCTTAAAAACTTCTATTATTAATGCTGTGAAAATGCATATTGAAGAAACTCTAGAATTCACAGTAGAAACGGATGCATCTGATAGCTGTATTGGAGCAGTCCTGCAACAGGAAGGACGGCCAGTAGCTTTTTTTTCTCGCACTCTGAACTCCTCGGAGAAAAATCATTGTTCTCTTGAGAAGGAGTGCTATGCTATTGTTGAAGCTATTAGACAGTGGAGACATTTCCTGTTAGCTAGACCTTTTAAATTAATAACTGATCAGCGGTCGATATCGTACATGTTAAGTCAGAACCACAAAGGAAAAATCAAGAATGAAAAAATTATGCGATGGCGTACTGAAATCCAGTCATACAAATATGAGATTGTACATCGACCTGGGAAGTTAAATATTGCTGGCGATGCAATGAGTAGAGCTTTTTGTTCTGCTGCTTCTGTATCTGATTTAATTGAACTACACAGGGGTTTATGTCACCCTGGTGTTGTAAGAATGTCACATTTTATAAGGAGTCGCAACTTACCCTACTCCTTGGATGAAATTAAACGTATTGTATCACAATGTGATGTATGTGCTGGATTGAAACCGCAGTTCTTCAGACCGAAGCCTACCACTCTTATTCAGGCTATGAATCCTATGGATCGATTGAGTATAGACTTTAAAGGACCATTAATCTCTCAATCTCTCAATAAATATTTATTCATTGCGGTGGACGAGTATTCGCGTTATCCCTTTGCAATTCCTTGTCGAGATACTTCTGCCAATACAGTAATTTCTTGTTTAACTCAAATATTCACCCTAACTGGCATGCCTGCTTACGTGCACTCGGATCGTGGTTCTAGCTTTATGTCTTTTGCTGTGAAGCAGTTTCTTTTTGAGAGGGGTATAGCTTCCAGTAGGAGTACTCCCTACCATCCAACTGGAAATGCTCAATGTGAAAGATATGTGGGAGTGGTTTGGAAATCCATTTCTTTGGCTTTGGCTTCTAAAAAATTGCCTGGCACCTGTTGGGAATCAGTTCTTCCCGATGCCCTCCATTCCATTCGATCTCTTTTGTGTACTGCCACAAATTGCACCCCTCATGAGCGTTTCTTTAAATTCCCTCGTCGTAGTACGACAGGAATCAGTTTACCTAGTTGGCTTACTCCCCAAAGCTTGGTATATTTACGTAAATATATTAGAAACAAGGATGATCCATTAGTTGAACAGGTGAAACTATTAGAGGTTACTCCTACATATGCTCATGTACGATTCGACAATGGAAGGGAGGATACAGTTTCCATTAAGGACCTCTCCCCTTGTCCTAAGGTAATTATTTCTCCTGATGAAAATGTGTCTGAGCCTCATACTGTTGTTGCTGATGATTCACCTCTTCTGCCCGATGATATTGACAGTGGACGTGAGCGGGTTGAATCTAATGATGCAGGTGAACGGCATGCAGACATTTCAAATGAACCTGAGATGGGCACCAAGACTTTATCTACCCCCGATGAAGACCCATTAGTATTACGAAGGTCTACTCGTGATCGAAGACCAGTGGATCGACTAAATTTGTAAAGTTATAGAATTTTGATTGAACGAATTTTGATTAAACTATTATGTTCTGTTTTTGTGATATCACATTGTTTGTATTCAGAATTCATAAAGTTAGTTATAGAATTTTTGTTTAAAAGATTATATTCAGTTTTGTGAAATCACATTGTTTGTATTCAAATTTCATAAGCTTTTTACCATTTCTTATATCCTTTCAAGATGGCATGCTTTCTTAATTTTCTCATTATGCCCCCTGGTCACCTGTTGTACTATTATTATTATTATTATTATTATTATTATTATTATTATTATTATTATGAATGATTTAGTAATGTATTTATTTATCTATTTGCAGGATAAAATGTAATAGCAATTTTATGCTCAATAAAGCCTAAAGTCATGTCAGTTTTAGATCCTTTTAAAGTTAAAAATAAGGGCTTATATTACAATTTATTGAGCATAATTCTTTTTATTCTTGGACGTTTGATACTATAAACAAAATGGAACGTGGACTTCGGCCGGACAGACTCGAAATACATCCCTCATCTCCTGAGGCTCCGAAGATTTTTAAGCATTGGCTGTACATTTTTGAGAGGTATAAAGAAAGCATCGCTTCTGATTCCGACTCCTCCTTACTCATACCTCATCTATCCAGCCTCCAAATTTCAGCCTTCTATGAACATTTCCTATTTTTAGGGGCTGGCACCCCGCGTTAGATGGGGAGGTAACCTCGTCTACGACGATGTTACGTCATAGGAAAAGGGTATACAAATTTGGGGGATACTATGTCTTTATCATTCCCAAATGGGGGTGTCCGAGGACTTTTTGAACAGATTTCGCTCATTTTTTTTTTTTTTTTTACGGTTATCACCACCGCTCACGGGCAATGCCCTATTCAAGGAGGGGGTGTTAAAAACAACAAAAATTCAACTAACACAAAATTACACAGATGAGCACAGACGTGGGCTTTAAAAGTGAAGGAGATTAAATTGAGTAGGAAACACAGAGAGATGGAAAATTCCACAGAACAGATTGGCAGGAAGGAGCGCCGCAGCGGAACTAGTCTGGGTTGCTGATATCCAACACAAAACTCATGTGCCGACACAGCACCCCTTGTGCTACGAGGCGTCTTAAAGGTGGTGGCACGCAAGTGGAAAGTTCCCTCGAGCACTTATACCTATAGAAAAGAGATAAAGCACCAACATCGCGCCGCAAAGATAGAGGGTCATGAACTAGAAAGAACAGGACAGTTGATAAGTCTTTTTGCCTTTGACTCGCCCTATTCAAAAGCCGGGTGAAACCTGAGCCCCCACAGATACAGTACTCCATGCAAGGGCGGATGAGGCCCTTGTATATCTGGAGTAACTGTGAAGGAGGAAAAAAATCTCCGCCAGTCTAAACAGACCCGAAGCTTCCTTGGGGCCTTAGCAGCCGTTGTGATGGTTTCAGGGCATTTTTCGTTTTATGTTAAGGTAAGGATGTTTATTGTCGACAGGAGAGACGAGAGAACCGTCGAAAGAGATAGGAAAAGTTAGAAGGTGTCTTACAGAGGGAGATTTGTACAAGTTGAGTTTTTAAAGAATTTAATTTTCAAAAGGTTCAGACGACCCCACCCGGAAATTCTATCAAGATCTGCGAGAATAGAATCGGAAATATTAAGACGAGAGGCAATTCTAAAAGTAAAAGAAGGAGCAGAATAATGAGTTGAAGAATGAGGGGTCGAGTCATCGGCATATGAGGGAATAGAGTTAGATGTGCGGGTGAGAAGATCATTAATGAAAGTAAGATAAAGTAGGAGATAAGACAGAACCCACAGAGGAACACCACTATTGACAGAAAGGAAGAAGAAGTCGCCCCATCAACAACAGCTGATATTGAGCGAAAAAAAAAGCTAGACATAAGTAAGCAAGAGAAGGAGGAACCCAAAGGAGGGAGCTTGGAGAGCAGTGACGCGTGCCATGCCAGTCAAATGCTTTGGATATGTCCAAACGCCACCACGCAAGTCTCCCCGTAGTTCCTAAGGGCGGAAAACCATAAATCAGTAAGATGGAAAGTATATCGCCAGTAGACCTCGAGCGCCGAAAGCCGTACTGGCGATCGGAAAGTGAATGAGATTCCAGATGATCTAAGAAATGAGAGTTGAGGAGAGGGTTCCAAAGATCTTAGATAGAATACAAGTAAGAGCTATGGGGCGATAGTTAGAAGGATAAGAGCGGCTTTTCCTTTTTTTTTTTTCGGAATAGGTTGGACATGTGCATGCACACTTAGGGAAAGTGCTAGTATTGAGACATAGAATATAGTTGAACGAGGGCAGGGATAGCACGGAAGCACACTCCCTCAAAACTCGGGAGGAATGCCTCCGGGCTACCCGCCTTCCTAACGTTCGTAGATTTCAGGGCCCATGCACCCGATCGAATGTAATCACAGGCAAGGCATAGGACACCTGAGAGAGAGGAGAAGAAGGAGGAGGAGGAATGCCAGAATCGTCCAGGGTTGGAGTTAGAGGAAAATAGGAGGCCGAGGAGATTGGCCTTTTCAGTTGGAGGATTAGCAACAGAACCATCAGAGCGAATAAGAGGAGGAAAGACAGATTTACGAAGTTGTTAGAGATGTTTTTGGCAGAGGCCAGAAAGATTTGTCAGTAGAGGAGAACCAAGGAGGTTGGCATGCACTTTCGTTTGATGAAAGCCCACTTTGGTCGAACAGTATCCCTGCAACGATTTCCAGCTGAATGAAAATTAGCGAAAGTGATAGGAGAACAGAATTTTTCCATCCCCATTACGCACTGTCTCTAGCCTGGATGGCCAGAGAACAAGCACGTTGATCGGACCATGGATTATGAGGAGAGAAAGATTTGGTCGAAGAAGGAATAAACCTACTCATCCCATCAACGATTACAGCTCCCACCTTGGCAGGAATGAAGCGTCACCAGAGACCAAACCAGTCACTCCAGTATAGTTAGCGTAGAAGCAACGCAAGGCCCCCAATCGGCCCGATCAAAGTGCCAGAAAACGTAGGGCAGGATGGAGCTGTTGGAGAAGAAAGTATTAAAATTAAGAGAGATATAAGGTTGTGGTCCAGATTTACCAATAGGAGCGAAAGTGTTGTATTTATAGAAAGAAGGACTAGTGGTGAAACATAGGTCAAGTGTGTTTCAAGAATTGGTTGGGACGATCCGGAATGTGTGTGGGTTCTTTAGTTAGTTACTCCAGATCGTTGAGAATGCTAAATGATTCCGGCCTCCTCCCCACCTAAATCAGTGAGGAACCCAACCATTCAGTGTTGTGTACATTGGAAATCCCCTAAATAGAGGACCTCAGTATTTGGATCAATAGTAAAAATCCCGTGAGAGGTAGTAAGGTATTCAAAAAAGGCTTGAAAATCTGTTCTGTTAGGAGAACAGTGGCAAACACAAGATTATTGTAGTAAGAAGGAAGAAAGATTTTAAGCCACAGAACATCGAGTTAAGGAGATTCGAGATTCTCGAGACGTGTTACAGGAGTGTTTATGTTAACATAGGCACATACTCCACCCTTTAGACGGAAATTATGAAATAAGTTATAGTTGGACATATTAAACGAGTTAGAGGATGAATTCCTAGCCATCTGGGTCTCAGACAGGAGCAAAAGGTTAGGATTAGAGTTAGAGAGGTGGTATTCCACGGATGCAGAGTTAGATTGCAAGCCGCGGATGTTAGTAAAGTCGATAGTAAGTCAAAACTTTTGCCAAATCTGCCATAACATGCATACAAAACACAAACAAACAAACAAACAAACAAACAAACAAACAAACGTGAAATCAGGTTAAAATTATTCACACACTAAAACCTAAATTTAAAACCGTAAATGTTAAAAAGCTAAAATTGTATTTACAGTAAATATGTAAAAATATGATATAAAAATCTTAAAGTTAAAAACACTAACGCTCTCTTGCACCCCTACAAATTCACGAATTAAAAAAGTAAATAAAATTGATTTAACATTAAAACCTAAATTTAAAAGTTAAAGTGACAAAATAATAAAAATCAAATTTTAAACACTGTGAAGACGAAATTCAAATTCATAAACAGTATTAACTTTAAAATAAACCTACGGGTACAGTCACTTAAAAAAAAATAAAAAAGAAAAGAAAAAAGTTAAAACTAGGACTTATCTTTTAAAAACCTCGTACGTAGAACTTTACCAGAACGGATAAAATGGTATCAAAGTAGTAAGATTTAATAAAATTCTAAATAAAAAAAAAAAAAAAGTTTGAAAAACATACACACTTTCAATTAAACACAGCACTACATAAACACAATAAATAAAAGGATATAATTATTTCACTGACAGCACATTCAAGCAAGCATTCATTTGGCTACTTATAATTATATTATAATATACAGTAATAATAATAATATTAATAATAATTTGAAAGTAAATAATTACAACCTATTATGATCGGTTGTAGTGAAAAGGTGTTAAATTGTATTGGGGGGGCTAAGCGCCCATATAGGCGAGTTGCCCCATGATTAGATAGGCACTTTACCTCATTCCTCTTTTTTATGCATAACTTAAATATTTACAAAATATGGTTATAATCATTATCGAATTTTTTCAATAAAAATACTTGAAAATAGTCAAGTTTTTGTATGTGACATTTAAAAAAATGAAAGAAAAGAAAACACGCCGTATAAAACTAATGTATTACGGTTATAAAAAGTTCTTCTAGGGAAGAAAATTAAAAAAAATAAAAAATAACATTGAAACATACCTCTCAACTCAACATCAATACAAACACTGAGGTATCCCTTATAAGCGTATACAGTGGTGCCAACCATTCCGTGATTCTATTTTATTTATCTAAGAAAAATGGCATGGGCACTTTACCTCGCATGGGCGTGCTGCCCCACCTTACCCTACCTGGCAACGAAATCGCTGACAGAGAGGCTAGAATGCACTTCCTCTTTCCGTAGCTGTTCTAGGTTCCTCCCGGATACCATTCGACAAGGTCGCCTCACATCAACTGATTATTATTCTGCTCTCCGACAAGGCTTCCTGTCTTACTGGCAGGAATGCTGGGCGAGTGATCAGCGAGGGGCGAAACTTAGAAATATAAAGCCGAACACTGGTGAGTGGTCTTCCTCTCACCGACGAAAGAGTTTGCACGAGGTGATACTTGCACGCCTCCGCATTGGCCACGCCAGTATCACTCACAGCCACTGCTTGTCATGGGATCCTCCTACCATCTGCAAATTTTTGCCGTCGCCATACATCACAATTTGTTCACCATATTTTCATTGATTGCCCCCAACTGGACCCTATTCGCCGTCGTCATTTTCCTACTCTATGGTTCATAACACCTTCTGGAATGTTATCCTATATCTTGTCTGAATCCTCCCACTTTAATAGTAACTCTATTTTCTCTTATCTCCAAGAACTGAATATCCTTTATAACATATAATTTTGTTATGTCATATTTTATATATATATATATATATATATATATATATATATATATATATATATATATATATATATATATATATATATATATATATATATATATATATATATATATATATATATATATATATATATATATATATATATTTTATATATATATATATATATATATATATATAAGTACAATTGTGAATCTAAATTAGCCTTACCTGAATTTGTTGTTTCAAAGATTTTTTTGCTCTTTGAATAAGATCTAGATAGTCCATAGATAACTCTGCCTTTTGGTTTTAGTAATCTATCACTTAAAATCTTAGTTAGGGTAAATTTGATTGGTGAGAAGGTAAAGAGAATAGAGATAGGTTGATAGTGAAAATATTTGAAAGAAATGAAGAAATTTACCTCTATACCCTTTTACATTTTGATTTTTAACTTTGATTACACAAACACGACTAAATAGTACCGCTTTTGAATTAGAAGTGATTCCACAATTGTCGCAAGACAATGTGATTTTTAGTGAAATTTAGTGAAAATGGATACCACATGTAGACAAAAATATAAATTCCGCTAAAACTAATAAATAAAATACTGTATATAGCAAATAGTTTATAAATCCTAAAATAAAATACTATATCCTAAAATAAAATACTAAAATAAGCAAAATAGAAGAGAAATATGTGGAAGTATATAATAGTTTTTATATCCTCCCACTGAAGAGTTGCAATGAAAACCATTGCAATTAAAAGAATTAAATTTTTTACAAATCAGATAAATTCCTGCGAAGGAATTCTTGACACTTGACAGCAGCCTGTCTAATAGGTCTTTCTTTGACTGAATTGAGCTGAGAAATTTGATTCTGTTGAGAGTCAAGTTGAGGTGAATTTATACCTGAAGTTGAAGGTTGTACATCTACAATAGCAGTATCACTATTACTTTGAATAACTGAATTTGAATTTGAGGGATCAACTTGATCTGTATTTTCATTGTTTTGACCATCTGAATTGGAGAGATCACTGCTTGCTTCAGCATCAGTTTCTCCACAGGAGACAGAGTGGGTAATAGATAACTCCAATGGGTAGAGATGACAAATAGAATAGTGACAGGTTTGTCCATCTCCCTTTTTTAATAACACACTCCTGATCTTGTCGTCATCACCAACAATGACTTCCAGAACTCTGCCCAAAAGCCAGAAGGGTCTAGGTTTGTTAGGTGTGTGAATCAGAACTATATCTCCAACCTTTATTCTGTTGGTCCACTCTGACTGATAGAGATTTCTACTAGTCTGGCGCAAATTTAATAGATAAGACTCATACCATAATTCCCTGAAAGTCTCCAAAACTCTTCCTTGAGCAGTTAGAGTTATGGCTAAGTCTTGTTGTGAGGGAGGAAGTTTTTTCCATATTGGGGTGGAAACTTCATTGAATATGAGGTTTGAATTGCCATAAGGCTTCAAAAAGGAATTTGGAGCAATAACTTCCAAATCATTATCTGATGACCTATAGGTTAAAGGTCTTGAATTGATAACATTGGTGATATTTGAAATACTTGTTAACAGTTGAAAGTAAGTTAAGGTTGCTTTACCTATAGTTTTATAGAGACATCCCTTAACTGTTCGTATCATTCTCTCCCAAACTGATCCCACCCAACTGGAATAGACTGGAATCTTGTAATGTTTGATGTTATTGATACGCATATGTTCGGAAAACATATTTGAAGACAAAGATTCTAACAGTATATTTCCACCTTGTTTGAAATTCCTGGCATTATCTGAGTACAAATTGGATGGTATGCCATATATATTTGTGAAACGTTGGAATGAAAGTAAAAAGGATTCAGTGGACATATCTGGAAGGACATCAACATGAATAGCTCTGATATTAAGGCAGGTGAAAATTAATAGATACATTTTTTGAAATTCCTTATCATTAATCTTTACAACGAGATGCCCTGTAAAGTCCACGCCAGTATGCTCAAAGGGACGCACAAAATTAACTCTATGATGAGGAAGATTAGTCATTTTTGGATATTTAAAGGGTATACTGTTAAATTTTTTGCATACTATACAGTCTGACAAAACATTCTTTACAGCCTGCCTGGCCTTGGTAATCCAGAAGCCATGAGCTCTGATGAAATTGATAGTGGTTTGAACACCCAAGTGTTGACATCTTGAATGAAAGTCTCTTATTATTAATTTAGTGAGATGATGATCCTTGCCAAGAAGAATTGGATTTATCACATCATCATTATATAAAAGTGTCTTGGCAATTCTACCTTTGGATCGGATTAGGCCTTTATCATCTATGAATAAGTTAAGTTGATTGACCAGCGGTGGAATTTCATCCTTTTTAGGATTTTGGAGAAATAATATCTCCTTAGAAAAACAATGCTGCTGCATTATCTTCAACCAATAGAGTTGGGCTTTCTGATCACAATCTTCATCCAACCCTTTACTCCTGCTAATGAATTTGAATATTTTTGAAGTTACTTTATAAAGCCTATGCACACTTGAGTAATCTTTAAATTGTAATAAAGACTGAGTAGCTACCACAGATGTGTGACATTGCAAAGTCTTTTCCTTATTGGCCTCAGACAAACATTTAAGTTTACTAATAGGCCATTGAGATTGATCTAGGAGAATCCAAGAAGGACCCTTTAGCCATAATGGCAATTTTGAAAGAAAAATAGAAGTTGTAACACCTCTGGTAATCAGATCTGCTGGGTTTTCAGCAGTATTGATGTAAGCATAAGAAATGGATACTTTGTACTCTTGCTCAACTTGATTTTTGATTTGATAAATTTCTTTGAGCCTATTATTTACAAAAACATTTTTATTTTTTGCTCTTCCGGATAGGAGCCATGAAAGGACAATTTGAGCATCTACAAACACCTTTATGTTTTTGAACTGAACATTAGAAAATTCTGATAATATTGATTTGATACATTTGAAAAATAAGAACACAGACAACAACTCTAAAGAGGGCAAAGCCCTAGATTTGAGAGGGGCCACCTTGGCCTTTGAGAATATTAAATTAGAACCTTGACCTATACTATAAATAACAAAACCATAACAAGATGAAGAAGCATCACAAAACACGAATAAAGAGTTTGAGGGAGAAGGTGAGAAAGCACACCTCTCAATTTCAATATTATGTAATTTATTTAAATCTGAACATAGTGAAGACCAGGAAACTAAAACATCAGCAGGGACCTTTTCATCCCAATCGAGACCTAATTGCCATAATTTCCTAATTAATAACCGACCTCTTAAAGTTACCGGTAAAAAGATATTTAAGGGATCAAAAACCTTGGACACAGCAGACAACAACAATCTTTTGGTATTTGCATCAGCATTTATCGAAAATTTTGCTAGTTTTAACTTATCTGTAAGAGGATTAAAAAGATATCCAAGAACCTTATCTTCTGATTCCTGATGTTGAACTATTCTACCCTCTTCTTCCATAACAGTTCTTAATTGATCATTATTAGAGTCCCAACTTCTAAGATGGAAACCACCATCTTCCATTCTTTTGTTGCATTCATAATAAAGTTCTTTTAAATGTTGTAGATCATTGCCACTAATAATTAAATTATCAACAAAAAAATTATTTAATAGAATCTGAGTACATGCATCATCCTCATAAGACTGAGCATGATGCTTAATGATATAATTGAGGATGAAAGGTGAGGATGTGAAACCAAAAACAATGGTTGAGTATCGATAAGCCTTTAATTGACCATTACTTTTCCAAAAAAAACAAAAGCGATTGCGGTCTTCGATAGATTTTAACTTAATCTGAAGGAAGGCTTGTTTAATATCCGCTAACATGACAAACTGATTTGATCTGAACCGGAATAAATGACCCAACAAGGAGGACATAAGATCTGGTCCAGTATAGGCTGCCTCATTTAGAGATGGTAAAGAATTAGTTTTAAGAGAACAGTTAAACACAGGCCTGACCTTTGTTGATACTTGTTCATCAGTTTTGATAACAGGTCTGTGAGGAACCCAAATATAATTTTTATACTCAGAGGGAGATACACTGAACTCTTCAATAATACCATCAGCTAATTGTTGCTGAAAGACATCATCATAGGCTTTAACTAAATCTTTACTTTCCAAATTTTTATGAACTCTATTAAGCACTGCAAGAGCAATGTTATAGTTTGATGGCAACAAAGGAAGTTTATCTTCAATCCATGGAAGATCTATATGATATTTTCCGTCTTTAAACTCTATACCACCTTTGAATTTTTCAATCTGTTTCAAATCATCTTCAGATTTATTATTATTCATACCTTCTATACCTAAGGACTCTAATTTGAACATGTTTTCTAATCCTTGCTCTACCTCAGAATTACTTAGTATGTGGCTTAAAGGATTAAAATAAGAATGTACAGGGTTTAAGACTGCAGTAGTAGGGGGGTGATATTGTTCGTGTTGGTCATTTTGACCACAGCGTCCAGGAACCTACCTGAGGCCTTTTTGAGCCCAATTTTTTACCTGCCCTTGACCTTTTTGGACTTGACCTTTTTGGGCTTGACCTTTTTTGAGCCCAAATTTTTACCTGACCTTGACCTTTTTGGGCCTTGACCTTTTGGGACTTGACCTTTTTCGACCAACCCTTTGGTCTTCCATGAGTCAATTTTGGCCCACCCTAATTTTAAGGAATTCCTAATTTTTGAACTAATTTTTTGGGAACCCTAATTTTTTGCCCACGGTATTTTTTGAGAACCCTAATTTTTTGGCAACCCTAATTTTTTGCGACCCTAATTTTTTGGCAACCCTAATTTTTTGGCAACCCTAATTTTTAGCACCCTTTCGAAGAAAGGGTGCCGGTTGCGTCAGCAACCGTTGTACGTATTACCCCCCTATTTTACGTCCCCTAATTTTTTTTTCGACCGTGGGCAATTTTTGCCCACGGTAATCCTTCCTTTAGGGCTTAGCCCTTTTTGATGTCGTTACCTTGTTTGACCATGATATTTCGATCAACCCCTTGATCTTCCATAGGTCATTTTGCCCACAGTAATTTCAATAACCCTTTGGTCTTCCATGGGTCATTTTGGCCACGCTAATTTTGCCCACTCGTGGCCCAACCGTCACATATTTCGTTCCTAACTTGTACGCATGTATGGACCTACCCTAACTTGAACACCTACACACGTGCGCGTGCACACACACACACACACACACACACACACACACACACACACACACACACACACACACACACACACACACACACACACACATACATACAACACTTTCACAATGTAACATGAAATATTTTTAGGCTTATTCCGTTTTAGACTCCCGCTCCCTTTCAGAAAATATCAACACGAAACATGAAAATGATTTTATTTAAGGGCTTAGCCCTATTTTGATGTCTTTAACTTGTTTTGACCATGATATTTCGGCTTTTACCTTGCCATACACCGTGGGTCAAATTTGACCCACGGTAATTTTTGGGCTTCCTTTAGGGGCTTAGCCCTATTTTTTGACGTCTTTACCTTGTTTGACCATGATATTTAGCCTTTGACCTTACCATATACCATGGGTCAATTTTGACCCACGCTAACTTGATGGCTTTGATGGTGCCCAATCACCGTAAGAAGTACCTAGTGATGTTCTATTAGTGTTCTATGAGTATTAGATGAGTGCCAGGTGAGTGCCAGGTGAGTGCCAAGTGAGTGCCAATGAGTGCCAATGAGTGCCAAGTGAGTGCCAAGTGAGTGCCAAGTGAGTGCCACATAGTGCCAAGTGAGTGCCACATAGTGCCAACTGAGTGCCACTTTTTTCAAGCCTTTTCTAGCCTCCCCTGAGCCTAGAATAGCCCTAATATGGGTGTCTACCCCTAGGTAATAAGGTATGAGGAATCGATTGGTGTATATTACAATCTGCTAGAATGCTTCCTACTATGAGTTAGTATTTTTCTAACACTTATACCACGACTGAATATATATCTAAAGAGTTACACAGTTGAGACAGGGCCCGCAAACGTTTCAGAGTCCGAGTCCGCGTCCGCAGGTCAGCCCCTCCGCGAAACCGCCGCCGCGTGCGCCCGCAGGCGCAAAATTACCGCGTAACCGCCGCCGCGTGCGCCCGCAGGCGCAATATTTCCGCGTAACCGCCGCCGCGCCCGCAGACGCAAAATTCCCGCGCGAACGAAAAATATGATATCAATGTAAACTATTCAAAGAATTTCTTTTCAAATATACTATGAGTCATTCATTTTTACTACAATTGTACGAAATTTTATTAAAAACATATACTTTACATACCTTAAAGCAGTAAATCAGTAAATCAATAGAGGTGTTATTACCTAACACCTAGGGGATTAGTATGCTTTTGTTTTACTGCTTTACTGCTTTAACTTTCTGCTTTACTGCTTTAACTTTCTGTTTTACTGCTTTAACTTTCTGCTTTACTACTTTAACTCATGTTTTACTGCTTTAACTCACATGTTTTACTGCTTTAACTCATATATTTATTAACATTACATACCTTAAAGCAGTAAAGCAGTAAAACAATAGAGGTGTTACCTAAGGGATTAGTATGCTTTTGTTTTACTGCTTTAACTTTCTGCTTTACTGCTTTAACTTTCTGCTTTACTGTTTTAACTTTCTGCTTTACTGCTTTAACTTTCTGCTTTACTGCTTTAACTTTCTGCTTTACTGTTTTAACTCATATATTTATTAACATTATGTTTTCTTTTATATTTTTTATTTTTGTTTTAATACTTTTTATTTTTGTTTTAATACTTTTTATTTTTGTTTTAATACTTTTTTATTTTTAATTTGTAATGTAAGAATAAAAAACACACAGAGTTTCTGTTATATAAACATTTTATTTTAATAAAATTGTACGAAATTTTATTAAAAACCTTTTTATATATACGAGTTTTAAGGGAAGTAAAATCGCGTTTTTCATTTTAAAGCATTTATTACATAATCAGAAACTATAAAATCATTGACATACAAATTTTTAGCATCAAATATATTTACAAGTTTATTAAAACATACATTATTTAAAAAGCACATAATGAAATAAATACAATAGACTCCACATAAATTGGAATATAAGGGTTGAACAGGGTAAGACATAGTTTTTACACAGCTTACATTATTATATTTTAAAAATAAGGTAATATAATGATTATTCAATATAAATTTTAAGTTCAAAGAATCAATTATGTGAACAGTATCGTTTTTTGCTCTATAAACGGAAATCCAATGTCCTGTTGAGGTGATGTGACGAGGCAATGTATTGAATATGAAGCATGTATCCTCCTTCAACTTTACAGAGTTTATTTCGTTAATAGCAAACACGCCTAAAAAGCGAGGTTCATTTTTAAACACCGATTTTATTTCCGCTTCATTCATCTTTAATAATTCAAAAGTACGTTGCGTACTCTGTCAATTTCAATGAGTTGAGGATGCTCAAGATAGACCACTACAGTGATAGGTGATTGTAGAATCGAACCAAAAGAGAGATTTAGTCCTAGGGTGCCCTTTCTCAAAATGTTTAAATGATAGGCGTTACAAGCTGAAAGGTCTGCAGTAAGATCATAGGCGTATAAATTACTATTCTCTGCGTATTCTTCAAGATTTAAACCTGTCCCGCTATCATTACATGATACAGTATTGGCTATTAAAGAGAAG